>CATIWF010037807.1:0-20288 GCA_949630135.1 Balakata baccata | reverse complement strand
TAATGGACAAACTAAAAAAATTGAAAAATTCAGAGTGTTACAAATAAATTAAACCTTATTTTATAATAAATGTACCAATTGACTTAATTTAGGTTTGAATGGGGTGAAAACTTATGAAATTTATTAATATGAAATACATCTTAAAACTCTCATTCCCATATCACTCAAATCGTAGCTTGCTTTTATATTTTCTCGAGAGAATATATCCCAGTGATAGAAAATTTGTGTGGGAATGAAAATAGTTAGCCTATAAATAAAAATGTTAATTATATTATTTCATAAAGTTTTGGGAAAAAATTATATTTTTACTAAATAAAAAATGATTTTGTTGTATGAATGCTAATTGTGAATTTTGGGTCATGTATTAATGCTTTATATATTGATATCACTATCTAAAGTTTAATGTAAATAACAATTATTAAGCACATGTATTACTAAATCATTAATATAGTAAATTAGAAAAGTAAATATATTGATAAATCAACAGGGTGCAATGAATAAATATAGATATTATGGTTTTTTCACATTTGGACCCAGTTTATTCAGAGGAATCTTAATCAAAAGAGTATTCCTTTTAATGTTAGAAAATTTAATGGTTTGCATTTCAACCCGTTTTACTTTAATCGTGTTTGGAATTACTGTTATAAATTCGGAAGGCAAGTTTCTAATTTTTTTAATTTTTCTATAAACTGTTTTTTTAATCATATTTGTTAGAAAAAATATTTATTTACATGTCTCTTTTCAAAAACAATTTTTAAAATTAAAAAAAAAACTAAATATAAATTTTTTTCTAAAATAATTTTTTTCAACCTCAACGGATTTTATGCGAATATTATTGCCAGTTGACTTTCTTTAAAGAAAGGAAATAATAATAAAAATATTGACAAAATGCTATGTTCTACTCATAAATATGAGGATAAAAAATATCACTTTTAAAAATTATGAGTAATTGATTTGGTTATATGAGACTTTTAAATCATTGATAGGATAAAACTCATAAATATAAATAAACAGTAATGGATTTTTTACACTAATTACCAAATAAATATAGTAAATTTTCAAAGTAACTATAATATAAACTGTTTCGTAATCACCCTTTTCAAAAAGAATTGATTTCTCATAATATTTATTTTAACTTTTCTCATGATAAGTAAAATTACATTTTTTTTTAATTTATGAAATAAGATAACCTCATAAAATCATAGGATCATTAAATCTTTTAATTTATTTTAAATACTATACGATTAACTTTCTAAAATTATGAAATCATTAAATATTTTAATTTGTTTCGAATACAATATGAATAACTGCCAAAAAAGATAAAAATATTACAGACATATTGCATTACACGGTTTCAATATCTTTAAATCATCAAGTTCTACTCAATTTTCAAAAATTCATAAAAAAAAAGATCAACAAGAGAACAAAAATGAATACATGCTTATGTAATGGGAATTCATCAGTTTTCATTATTAAAACACATATTTATCCTACACAAATGTAATATTTTTTTTATTATTTCAAAAATTTTACTACTTGATATTTGAGATATTATCTGAATATTATATGTAGGTTATATTAATATTATATGATATTAAATCATGCGCAACTTGTATTACATTTTCATTATGCTCAATCTGCGGCATTGTATGTATATTATATGCATATTATATTTATATTGTATAATAATAAATCATGCTTGTGGTAGAATATGTTAATAGCACATACTTGAAAATGTGTGAAATTGGATGAGATTTACTTGAATAAGGAAATCAAAGATGAACAAAATATGCAAAGACAACAGCAATCGTCGAATAATTGGCAAAAAATGTTAAGCCAACTTAAATAAACTGCTGAAAAGAGGTGGGTGAAATAAAACAGGAAGCAACAAGAGAACAAAGGGCGCCGGTGCCGGAGAATAAACCGGCTTTAGTAGCAACCCATATGCCTAATCGCTTGATGACATAGAAGCTAAAGAGAAAGTATTGAATCTCAATTAATTTTTTACGATAAACCCTAAAATACAAGAAGAAATTTTGGAAAATGGGAAGAAAAAATAAAGATATGAAGAAGGAGAGAAATAACAAGCAAAATATAAAGTAGATGCAAATAGAAAGAGTGGTATGAGATTCAATCAAAAAAGAAAACCGAATAAAATAAGGGGTATTCTAGTTTAGTAGGCAAGAAATTAGAAATATTTTCAAATATAATTAGTATTCAATATAAACCAAAAAAAAAGTGTAAATGGAATTTGAGTAAAACAAATAAATGAAGTGTCTTTAGGGAATATGTTTTAACAAAGGGTTGGATCTTGTTATTTTTTCAAACCGATGACTGATTGCTGGACCGGGCCTGGGCATGTACCATTAAAATGTTTTTTCAGAAGGAAATTCCTGATTGATTGTTGTACAAAATGGTAGGAAATTACACAAATTGTTATATGCTGGATTCTGATTCAAATAATGTTATAGATTAAGGTCCATTACACGTATAAAAGGTGGTGATAATTCTACAAATAAATCAGATTTACATAGTTATTAAATATACATGAATATTTTTTGTAAATATTCATTATATGTCATTAAATAAATATTCATTAGTTTATTAAAAAATGTTTATTAGTTCGTTAAAAAAAATTTATTACAAGGTTCATTAATTTATTGAGAAAGTTTATTACGAATAAACTGAAAATATTCATTATAAATGAACTAAATATTCATTAGTTTATTGAAAAATGTTCATTCGTTAATTAAAAAATATTCATTACGAATAAAATATAGGTTCATTAGTTTATTGAGAAAGTTCATTACGAATGAACTAAAAGTTTATTAATTTATCAAAAAATATTAATTATTTCATTAAAAAAGTTCATTACGAATAAAGTAAAAGTTCATTAGTTTAATGAAAATGTTCATTACAAATAAATTAAATGTTAATTAGTTTATTGAAAAATATTTGTTAGTAATAAAATTGAATGTTCATTATGAAGTATAATTCATTAGTTTATTGATAAATATTAATTACTAATAAAGTAAATATTTATTAATTTATTAGTAAAGAGTTCATTAGTTTATTAGTAAAAAATTAATTAGTTTATTAATAAATATTAATTTTTATATTAATACAATGTCATTTTATTTCTTTATATACTTAATTTAATAAATATTTTTTTATATGAACATTTATCAATAAATGAATTTGTATAAATTTATTTTATTTACAAAATTACTACAGTGTTTATATTACTCATTTCACACATGTTTTATCCATATTAGAATGTGAACCGTGGTTCACGGAATACATGATTTGGAAAGTTTTTTTAATATTACATATGCATCTTCCATATTTTTATTGTCATTTTTATATTTTTATTCTCACTTTTTTCTTTTAAGTATGAAATTCATTGTGTATTTAGTGTGTTTTTTCATTTAATTGAGAAAAAAATGATCATTTTCCGTCTTTTAGACATTGATTAAGAATTTATTAACTTGTATGACCACTATTTATCTTTATATATGCATTTATATATTTAATTTTAATTACTATTTAATTAACTTAATTAGTAAACAAAATATATAAATATATCTTTAATTAACTTAATTACCAAAATAAACTATAAATAAACTTTAATTATAAAAAACAATATATAAATTTATATTTAATTAACTTAATTAAGATTATTTACTTTACTAAACATTTGACTATATATTTGGTAAACTTTGAGTATTCATTTGATAAATATTTAATAAATTTTTTGGTAAATATTGGGTAAATTTCAAGTAAATGTTTGGTAAACTTTTAGTAAATTTCGGATAATTCTTAAATAAATTTTGTGTAACTTCAAATTTTATTATAGAAATTGGGTAAATCTTGAATCATTTTGAGTAAATTTTAAGTAAATATTTGATAAATTTGTTGTCATTTCAATTTTCATTAATTTTGTGGTAAATTCTGGGTAAACATTAGCAAATCTTTGTGAATATTGAGTAAATGTTGTGTAATTTCATTAATTTTCTAATAAATATTGAATATAATTTGATTAAATCTTATATAAATATTTAATAAATATTTTGTAATTTCAATTTTTTTAATTTTATGATATACTTCAGGTAAAATATTTGATAATTATTGAGTAAATATTGGTAAATTTTAAGTAAATTTTATGTAACTTTAACTTTCGTTAATTTTATGATAAATATTGAGTATAATTTAAATAAATTTTAAGTAAATATTTGATAAGTCTTTTATAACTTTAATTTTTATTAATTTTGTGATAAATTTTAATTCTCCATATTTTTAGGTACATTAATATTTTTTAAATTTTTTTTATCCAGTAGATATTTTTTTTTAAAATTTAAAAGATAATATTTTATAAATATTTATCCTTTTTTTTATTTTTATAAAATTTCCTAAATTGCATAGGGCTTTATTACCTAACAATTTTAAGGGGTATTTTAGCATTAAATTTTAGAAAAACGTTTGAAAAAAAAAATTATTATTTTTAAATTTTAAAAACTATTTTCAGAACTAATAAATATATATATTTTTTAAAATTAATTTATAAAAAAGTAAAAAAATTAATCAATTAAATAAAAATTCAAATTTTACTTTTACATTCCGCAGCAAGTATTTTTTCAATAAACATTCAACTCTTGTTTGACCATGCTAAAACTCTAACTCTTCCTCTGTTTCTGTCAGTTCTTCGGTTAGGTCTGGTTTGAACGCCATGGTTTCAGGCTAATACGAACCAAAAGCACCAAATAAAGAGCCCAAAGAAGTGGCGGACCAGGGTTTCACTTCTACCGTTTTCGTTTTTTGTCAGATAGATAGATAAGCCATGGCCATTGATTGCCTCGTCCTTGGTATTATTCTTCCCCTGTTCCCCTATTTGATTATTTTCCGTATTTTACTTCCATCTACTGAGGTTTTTTCCCCCTCTCTCTCTTGAGGAAATTCTATATGCTAAATTTAGTGTGTATAAAGTGTGTTCCTTGTTTAGGTGCTGGACAGGAGGTGGGGAAAAGCTGTGTGGTTGTGTCAATCAATGGCAAACGGATAATGTTTGATTGTGGGATGCATATGGGCTATGATGATCACCGCCGTTATCCTGATTTCTCTCTTATCTCTAAATCTGGAGATTTTGATGGTGCTCTTGATTGCATTATCATCACCCACTTGTAAGAATTATTCCTCCCATTCTTTGTAGGTTATTGTGTCAAAATGGTTGATTTATGTTTGATACTGTGAAGTGTCTGGTTGCAGCCACTTGGACCACGTAGGTGCTCTTCCTTACTTCACCCAAGTATGTGGGTACAATGGACCAGTCTACATGACGGTAATATTTCTAAGGTGCTCAATAAAAAGTTAGACTCACGAATTAAATTAAATTAATAATGTCACTTAAGAAAGAATGGTTATGGGATTGTTAGAGGATGCTTAACTTGTTAGGTTTTTCTGGTAGGGTTTTATTTGAGATGCAATAAGGTGATTTCGACTTTCATTCACATTAAAGAAGAAAGTAGCCTGAATTTGCGTTTTGTATCAGATTTTGGAGATGGAGTTTGATTTTCTTATTGCTAGATATCGGCATTGCTATATTCACCTACCACATAACTATTATGTGAAGAATAAGATAAAACCGGTTTTACTCCTACCTTGCTCTGGTTAAAAATCTTATGATAATTCTAACACCACTCTTTCCTTTAAAATTGAAAAGAGATACCTGAATCTTTGTTTTTCCCCATCCATTTTCTCTGGGTGTTGGATTGAGAAAATTTTGGTCCTTAGACTAACTTAACATTTTATATGCCTGTATGAAAAGTGTAGTCCATCATGCATGCCTTTTTTGTTTTTGCTGTAATATTTAATTTCTTTCTTAGGCTATGTGATTTTTGATTCATTTGATAGTCTGATGGGAACTTGTACATAAGATTCCAGTTAATTGACTGGAGTCAAAGTTGTATAATTTGATTCTATGTTCTCAGTAGTATTGTTTTGTTGCAGTATCCAACAAAGGCATTGGCCCCTTTGATGTTGGAGGACTATCGAAAAGTAATGGTTGATAGAAGGGGGGAGGAAGAGCAATTTACTGCTGATCATATTACAGAATCCATGAAGAGAGGTGCCTGAATTTCCATCTTTCCCTTGAAACATGGTTTTTGCTTAGTGAATTGTTTCATTTCAGTTAAGACATGATAATTTAGTTGGCTGTGAGCTAATCTGAATTCTGAAAATTAGTTAATACACGATACATGACTTTTGCAGCTTGCCTGTTTTGTTTTATAATGGGATTGAAGATCAGTATTGTTTTGAGCTGTGGTTAAATTGCTGAAGCTTGACTAGAATTAAAGAATTCTTGGGTATCTAACGGTATAGCAGATCTATTTGAGTTGTGATTTTTTCCCCAGAATTTGTCTGTCAAAATTGCATTACACCATTGCAAGGGGATCAATCTGATAATATATAAATATATAATGTGAATTTGTGCTAAAGGCATTTAAATCTTAAATATTTTAATGATATTCTGAAAGAATTTTTAAGCTTAATTGATGATTACATTCAACTAAACATTCCAATATTTAGTTGTTTTCTTGCTGCTACCATAAATAACATATCTATGGCTATTTGGCCGACTAGCACCTCAAACAATGCAGTTGTGAATTTGTGATTTTTGGGTCTGTCACCTGTCATGTTGTCACTTCACAGGGAAAGTAGAAGTTGCTGAAGAGAGATTCTTCATAGAAGATGTAACAGAAAATTCTTTATCCAATGTTGTTAATATTATTATTTTGAGTTTGATGGAACCTCTTTTGTCCAACTCATGTTAAATTTTGAAATGGTGCTTCTATTTGAGCAGACATGTTAGTTTCTCTTATTGTCACGAAACACACATGTATAAGAAGAAAACTAAAGTTGGACAAGATAACATGACTATTCTTAAAATTCCTGAACTGGAGAATTGAAGGATTTGTCCTTTGGGACCTTTCTTTTAAGTTGGCAATAACTGGAGGACTATCTGTATTGTTGGGCATAATTTTTCACACAGGTTGCTTTGAGCTTTGTGATCCTTTTTATAAGCTAGCGATGGAAATGACTCATTTCAATCAGATTGAGTGTACAAACTGGGAACTTTTTACTTATTAAATTTTGATGAACATGCATAATATCATAAACTTTAAAATTTTCTGCTCTGAACCTGCTGCAACTGATAATTAGAAAGCCTGTAAATTAGTAATTTCATGTTAAATCTATTTTCTTGCTAATTCCACCTTTATGGTTTAAGTTTTGTTGCTTTCATTTGACTTGGTATTGCAGTTATAGCAGTGGACCTGAAGCAAACTGTGCAGGTCAATAAAGATCTTCAAATCCGTGCCTACTATGCAGGCCATGTAAGATATTCATAGCTTAATTTCTTGTAGTTGATTGGCAGCCCATTTGCATACAGTTGCAAAATAATTTGTCTTCTGCGGGAAGATTGTTCCCTTAAGAATTGGCCATTTATCTTAGTTTCAGGGCCTTTGACCAGATATAAATGTTTCTGAAAAGAAATTGGCTAAACAAGAGTGTTAAAATAACACATAATTTTGCAAAGTATCTGATTAGCATAAGGCCTTGTGTATATAAGTTGCAGAATAAACTAGTATGGGGTAAATCTAGTACAACGAACTATTTTGAAATTGAAGTTTTTGTTAAGTGCTGTAAAACATACTAATTCTATATAATTTGTACTTGGAATTTTTACAAGTTTCTTGTACTGCTTGTTCTCTTTTACATGCTAGCCAAGGAGGCATTCTGGTTGTACAGTTTCCACATTTAGCTAGAAAAATGAAGGTGGTGAGCCTTAAGACCAAGAAAAAAGGCACTTGTTTCACCTTAAAATTTCTAGATTAATTAATATTTATCCATCAAATTGAGATTAATAGCTCATGTCTTTTGACATCAAATTGAGATTAGTAGATTAATTAATTAATGAACTCTTATTGGAAAGCTTCTGGCATGTCAATTAGATATCTTCAAAAACTAAAGATTCTAAGTAAAAAAAATTTTCTTGTCATATTTGGGCTTGAGAATAGTGTTATCTTCACTCTTCAGAACAGTAAGGTCGACGATGGAAGAAATAATTTGTAACTCATGAATTTTTTTTTCCTTTTTGTCAAGTTAAATTCTTGATATGTCATTGAAGAACTTGATTAGTCCACATAGTTGTAGAAGGATTAGGTTTACCATGAATAATGTAAAGGCTTTTTGGTAGTACATTTTCAACATGGAACCGAAAATCAATTAGGAGATCTTCTCGGCCTTTTTTTTTATATATTTGTTGAGTGTATTGCATTTGTTTGATGCAAATAAATCAGTATTAATTACCTGTACTAAAACATTTTAAATAATTTAAAACCATTGCAATGGGATTGAGAGGCCTGTCTGCTCTGTGAGTTTTTTTTGTCTTTTCTTATGTTTATACTTGAACCTTTTTCCTTTTTCATTTTTTCTAGGTTCTTGGAGCTGCAATGTTTTATGCAAAGGTCAGGGACTCTGCTATGGTCTACACAGGAGACTATAATATGACCCCGGATAGACACCTTGGATCAGCTCAAATTGATCGATTGCAACTAGACCTTCTCATAACAGAGTATGTGGAGAACTTTTAAGGAATAAATATTCTTATGAGCACCTCTCCACTGTGATAAATAAAGTTACTGATGGATTTAAGTATAACTTCATCACTCGGTGTTCCTGTGTGTACTTCAATCATTCAGTTTTTGCATTTTTCATTTGTCTACAATGACTTTTCAGTTGATAATTGTTGTTTTCTGAAAACAATAAAGACTAAATGATTGCTTTTATATTCTATTTTTAAAGGGCCATTGGATGGTGTAATGTCGGTAACCTTGAGTGACCCATTACTAGTCCAGAAATTGATAGGGATTAGGAATAGCCACTGTAGTAAAAATGCTGAAGGCTAGACTTCTTTTCTTGTTTTGTCATTTTAAGAGAGAACCATCCCTAGTGCCTTGCTCTGCCTTGCCATTTATTGTGTATAATGCATCAAATGTTAAAAATTGATCTGGTGTTTATGTCATATCTGCTTTTGTACATAAAGCCCCTAGGACTACATAAAAATTGGCAAATAGAGTTTCTGCATGGCTTAGAAAAGTTTTGTACAAATGTTGGAATGGTTTTCCCTTTAGTTTTGAGCTTCATGAGGGTTGCCAGCTCAGCCTCATTGGAAAGGCAATCTCCATCAGGAGTAAATGTCTTTTCTTGTTTCTCTATAAGTAGGCGCAATTAGTTATGTGTGAGTCAAATACCAGAAATTTTGGATCTCTCTAGTTTCTTATTACACATCTTAAAGTTTTCCTCCTAAATTAAAAAGTCTTGAAGTTTTACCACTATATGTTCATTTCTTTAACCAGTAAAGCCATTTGTCATAGTCCATAAAACCTGTTCTGAAAATTGATACATATTTTTTGTTTCTTACAAAATCATGTTTCTTCTGATGTAGTTTTTTTCCTTTTTTCCTGCCAGGTCTACATATGCAACTACTATACGCGACTCTAAATATGCTCGGGAGAGGGAGTTTCTTAAAGTTGTATGTAAACTGACTTGTCAATTCTCAGTCATAGTGTGTTTTATTGTATTTGTTGATTCCACCTTTTTCACTTCCAGTTCTTTCGTAACTAGTAGATTGTCTTTCCACTCATATATTTCTACAGGGAACAAATATTATTTCACATTGTTTGTTTTTTTTGCTGTTTAACTAAAATATGAAGTCATATTTAAGAAAAAATTGAAATCTTACTTTTTCTAAAAGATTAAAAATATTGAATTCACAAATTGTACTTGGTTATCTGATAGCTTGTCGGGTTGCCTACGCTAGTAATTTTTAATCAGTATTAATGCAGGTTCATAAATGTGTCGCTGCAGGTGGAAAGGTGCTTATTCCTACATTTGCACTAGGAAGAGCTCAGGTGCTTTATCAAGATATCTGTGTGTTTCACTTTGACTATAATTTGCCTATGCCTAGAAGTTTAAATTTATGCTAAATTGGTAAAAGTTTTAAGCATTATATTATGTAGCTTGGCAAAGATAAGTTTGATGAGCAATTCAATATCTACACCCAAAGTCATTGTTGATGGTATAAACCATAACCACTAACCTATCCTAGACCATTGAAATTCAAGACCTAATCTATCACCAAGTCTACTTGAAGGATTTAGCACATATGTTGTTAGTGATGGAGCATTTTGAGTCAATCATTGTGGAGAGTCATAGAAGTATTGCTCATCTTTCTATGAACAGTCAAAGTGTTATTTTCTCTGTATATCTTTCTAGTTTTTTCATCTCATTATGCATCCATTTTGATACTTCGCCATAAAACGGTATCCTGATGTGCATTTTCAATAATCTGAAGGCATAAGTAAAATTTATATCATATAGCTCCCAATTTAACTCTTTACATCCTTATGCTTCTTTGCATTAAGACCACTCCCTTCCTGTTCCTGTAGTGCTATATCCTTTTCTTCTTTTTGAATTCATCAATAAAGATGTCTAGACCTAGCTATTCCCTTATAGTCATGAAATAAAAGGTTTTGATGGGTATGAATAGAGTTTGGTTTATGGTATACTGAGGAACTTTGAGATATTTATTCATGTGTCTATTACTTGTTAAGCATCATTCTTAGGATGTTCTCTTGCATTTTATGACAATGCGAGAGATGATAATCATTTAAATGTTTAACATCTTACTCGATTTTGTAGACTTAAGCTTCTTTTGAAAGAACATTTTGTTCATGGAATATTCCTTGTTGTGGTGATTGTTGAAAGCAAGTAATGTTAGGTCCAATCATACCAAATCTTCACCTTGAGAGGGATTATGAGAAGTGGCAAATATTGTGGAACAGTAACTACAGTAATGCTGTAATATTTGTAGTGGTAGTTGATCAAGAAAAAAGCAAAAGCAAGAAAAGGACAAAAAAAAGGGAGAGAAACCAAAAGTTCATCTTTTCCTCTTTTTTTTTTTGGTAATATAAACATGTTATCTATGATCGGTGTATTCTTTAAGAGAGGATAGACTTTTAAAGGGAATAACTCTGACAAGTAGAGCAAGTGTCATTTTAGAAATATAAATTGTTTTTCGAAATATTAAGTGTACCTCGAGGGTATTATATGTAATTACTCATATCCTAGACATGAATATTTGAATTCAAAATGCTCAGATTGGATTGTTTAGAACTATGCTTCTCCCTAAAGGAGGTAATCTTTGGTCTTTTATCCTTTCTCTACACAGCTTGTCACAAAACTGTGTTGGATTGTGATCGCTATATATACTTGAATATATTGGTTCTTGTTTCTCTCTTTTGTTCTTGAGTTGAGCATGCCTTTCTTATGTTTATTGCATTCATTCATTTATTTATTTATTTGGTTGACTTTGGATCATTTTGAGCTTCATATTGGTGTTGAACTTTTTGTATTCATTTGCCTTGGTTTTGTCAGACTTTGCCACTTTGGTTTTATAGTCTTGTTTCTATAATCTTATCAATCTCCATTCAGGAACTCTGCATATTGTTGGATGATTACTGGGAGCGCATGAATCTAAAAGTTCCTATTTACTTCTCATCAGGTATGCTTTGTGGCCTATTTTTCACTTTTAGATATTTATACACTTGTATAATCAGTCAGACACTGTTCTAACTTCAGAATTCCCTTCTCTTGTTATTCATTCCAATACCAGATTTTCTATCATTGTATTATATAATTTGTTTCCCCTTGCATAAAGTTAAGAACTATGGGATCAGATTGCCAGAATTAAGAACAGTTTCTATATATAATGAGAAATATTTGTGAAGTTGTTTGTATTGTCATAGATTCTGGATGCCAATATGATATCATTTTTCAAGCAAGTCTTTGAATGTTAAATCTTTTTGCCATCATAAGTTTAAACATCTTACCTGCTTTTAGATTTTTTTGGACTAAAATCAGGAATTCAATGGCTTGTCAAGTGCGTTACTTTTTAGATATGTGTGTATTCCTGGCTGTTGTCTTTTCTTTTTCCTTTCTAGATATGGTGTATGATAACTTATGATTGTGATATGGATGTTAATTTTTCAGGTTTGACGATTCAGGCTAATATGTATTACAAAATGCTTATTGGCTGGACCAGTGAGAAGGTCAAGGAGACATATGCTACACACAATGCATTTGATTTTAAAAATGGTACTTCATGCATTTAATGCTTGAATGTCACAACATATATCAATGTTTTTGAGTGCAATGATTATTTTATTTGTTGGCATCATATCTAGGGAAAAAAGGTAACTTCTAGTAGCTTTTTGGAGCCAATTAAGCAAAAGAATAGGATTTTTGATTTCATAATTTTAAATGATTCTCTGTTAAATTCAGGGGTTTAGAGATCCCATGAGAAAATATTCCCTAGTCTCTAAAGCTATTGTAATCACTGGACTTGCACTAATACCAAATGCTTATAATAAGTCCCAAAAAAAAAAAAAAATCAATTCTCTGACTACCTCCATTGATTTCCACCACCTTCACATCATATCCAATTCGCCCTAATTCCGCCCTGCAATCATTTTTGCCCCTATTGATGCAATTTTAGACAACTTAAATCTAATATGGTAAATTTTATTGTTTCCTCATAAGACTATAATATATACCGGGAAACTCGAACATAAAAGTTGGAATTCATAACTTGAGCCATTTTTGTTACTGAACTGGAATTCTATTTCTGTTAGAATTTATCCCAAACAAGTTGATATGTTTCAGATGCTAAGGAGTTGCTGAATTACTTGGCCTGTGTTGATCCTACAGTTTGATTTAATCAATTGACAGTCTTACCCAGGATCTTGATTTTCTTTTACCTACCAATATGTAAGACAGTGCATAAGAAAGGTACTAGAACAATTACAGATTTGATGAAAAATATCTAGCCATCTTGAATGTATTGTACAAAGCAATGTCCAGACTCATACTGAATTTGTGGTAACTGATAAGGAATATGTCCAGATTCATACTGAATGTGTTTTGCTTTTATTATCATTGTTATTATTTTGAATTATATCATATCTAATTCATTGGTTTGATTTTGCAGTTTATAATTTTGACCGTTCTTTAATAGATGCTCCTGGACCTTGTGTTCTCTTTGCCACACCTGGAATGATAAGTGGTGGTTTGTCAATGGAGGTCTTCAAACATTGGGCCCCTTCTGAGATGAATCTTGTAACATTGCCTGGGTAAAACCATGTTACTTTTTCCTTTTGAGATAGATGTTGTAATAGGATGACATGTGTTGCATCTGCTAGTTTCACCTCACGGGACAATCTTTAAAGCACCACTGCAAAATCCCATCTATGGATTTTGACATCGATTCATGCATATTACTCTTCATGTTGGCTGAACCATCTGCTATATCATTCATATTGCTCTTTATTTGGTTATTGAAGGAATAAAGAACTTGTGTCTGGTATGGAGTGAGAAAGAAATAAAATAAGTATTTGATGTATACATCCTTAAGTGAAGCATTTTGTATGAAGGTTCAGGACTTGAGGTTACACTACTGCAAATGAATAGCTCCTGAAATATCTGTTCCTGTGTTTAGGGTGTATCTATCAATCTTTTATTACCTTAAAATGTTGCATTTTCAGTTGTGTGGAAACATAGAGAAATAACAACTTCATAACTATCTTTCCGAAATTAACTGTAGCTTCTCTTTCCTTCTCTAGATATTGTGTCGCTGGAACCATAGGACATAAATTGATGTCTGGTAAACCTACTAAAATTAACTTGGATAGGGACACGCAAATTGATGTGCGATGCCAGGTGCGTACTCATTTTATTACTTGTTGGCAGTTGTCATTGATATTTATTATTCTTATTATTTTTGTCCGAACTGTTTGGGCCGTCAATTTTTACCTCAAATGGGATAGATTCTGCTTCCTCTTTGTATATATGTATGCATGCTTTAATGTGGGTTTCCATCTCCGGGAGCCCAAACGTTCACTTTTTTCTTCATTTTACCGTTCATACATTTGTAAAATTATGATGCAATCCTTTATTTTTCAGATTCATCAATTGTCTTTCAGCCCTCATACAGATGCCAAAGGGATTATGGATCTTGTCAAATTTCTTTCTCCTAAGAATGTGATACTAGTACATGGCGAAAAGCCTAAGATGGCTTCTCTTAAAGAAAGAATTCAGTCTGAATTGGGAATTCAATGTTATGTTCCTGCAAATTGTGAAACTGTTTGCATTCCTTCCACTCTTTTCGTGAAAGCAGATGTCTCTGAAACAATTATGCGGAGTTTTTTGAGTCCTAATTTCAGGTTTTTAAGCCAAAATTCAGAAGATACATCTGATTTAGTTTTAGAAAGTAGAAATGCCACATCTTGGCTTCAGGTAATCGATGAAAGAGTTGCTGAGGGGATCTTGGTTAATGAAAAGGGCAAAAAGGCAAGCGTTGTTCACCAAGATGAGCTGATGCTCTTGTTAGGAGATAAACAACACGAGGTTCAGTTTGCTTGTTGTTGTCCTGTACACGTTGACAACGTAGATGAATCCAGAAGAGAGATTACCTCAGCACATGATGCACTTTGTCTCTCTGATAAATGCTGTTGGCTTCAGCAATTATTTGCACAACTTGCAACTGATTTGCCTGGAAGGAATATTCAAAATCTTGGGAAACATCTTCAATTGGAGTCATTTCGTGCTTCTACGTGCACAAGGGATGACTGCCCTTACAGAATGATCGATAATCCTCCAAGATCATCAGCAGCAGTGTATTTTTGCTGCACATGGTCTGTGGCTGATGAAAAGCTTGCTTGGGAGATCATTTCAACCATGGAAAAATGCCATTTAACTATGGAAAATTCCCATTCAAGTTGCACTACTCAAAGTGTATGTAATTAAGGATCAGCAATAAGCTTTTGCGCATAAATTCATGGCTTATAGGGCATCAAGGAATGTGCTGTTAAATTTTGATGGTCCTTTCTGCAATCGGTTGTCTAATGATGTTGTGAGGGAGGGTTTGTGTTTTCGAGTTCATTTATTTTCAATATCTGACTCTACATTTCACATAAGAAAACATAACATGTACACCCTACCATTTTTATCTTCCACGAGGGTTTCCCCTCCCCCCCCCCCCCGCCCCCCCCTCAACGACAACGTTTTTGGTTTCAGCTGAGTAAGCAAAAGCAAAAGAGTAGAGTTCAAATTTTAATTAGAGATGTAAAGGAAATAGAAATACTTTGCACAAAAAAAAAGGACCCATATCCTATGATGAGCACTATAATTGCAATTTTAACGCTTTCACGTAGGTTGAGTTTACCATGTTATTTATATACTAATTCAATTATTTATTAATATATATGTACATTGTATTTATATAAATTAATAAAAATAAAAAAATTAAATATATATCGGTAAATAATTGGATTAGTCTATATTCTTCTAGCTTCAATATTTTTTTCATCCAAAAAAGCAGAACATTAACTAATATGATAGGATTCAATGGGTAAAAGTAGGGATCTTTTCGTGCATGCCCCCATTTTACCCATATTTTCTTAATTTTCCAATTTCTAACTTTTCTGTATCCACTTGTAAATTCTTTATGTAGCTAAATTTGATAATTTTCTAGTTTAAAAGGTTGGACCAACAAGTTTCTATAAAGAAATCGATTCATTAAATAATTGCATCAACTATATGTAAGGTTGTGGTTGTGACCAGCTGCTATTTCCAAATAATAATACCAATAATGGTTCATGATAAATAGAATTAATGATATTACGAATAGATATTTAGAATTATTGTTGAATGTAAAAAGTAGAATAGAATTAGATTTTGATTTTTTTTTAATTTTATACAGTTCTTTATAAATATACTTTCAAACAAAAATATCTATCTGTTCATTTTCTCCGAAAATGTTTTTTTAAACTCAAAAAATTTAAAATAAAAAGTTTTTGAAAAATATTTTTTTAAACACAATATCAAACAGAGTAATTGTTTGTGTATATATTTGCTTCATATTATAGTCTATCTTTTTCTTGAATTTTCCATTTTCAATGGATAGCCTTTCTTTAATTATATTTCAAAAAAAATAATAATAATAAAAAAAGCCTTTATGTAATTATACATTAAAAATAGAGCCTTTCTACTAGAGTTGGCAATGAAATGGGGGAATTTCCGTACTTCATGGACATTTGGAATAAAAATTTCTTAATTCATCTCCTCATAAAATGAGAATAAAAATAATTTATTTTCCAATGGGCGGACCGAGGATGGGGAGTATACTCTCCATCATGTGGAAATTCCTGACCCGACCCTCTAGGAACCCAACAATTACATTTTAAAATTATGTATACATATATATAATTATTTGTACTTTATATTTATGTATTTAAATATTTAATAATTTAAATTTTAAATATTATATTTTATATATCTTATCATATAATTTATTAATTTAAATTATATTAATAAATTAAATATATATTTAACTGATAATTTATTTAAAGAAATTATAATATAGATACTATAATCATTATAATTAAGTTTATTTACTAATATAATTTATGAATTATTTATTTTTTAAATGTATAAAATTTTAAATAATTTATAAATGTTTGTGAATTATTAATGATATTTATATATTGTTTATAATTATTTAAATTTGTGAACTTTTATCATATTTTATACATATTAAATTAATTATTTTATTATGTAAAATTGTAATATTAATATATTATTTTTAAATTTTACAAAAAAAAATCCCGTAGACATGGCGATAAATTTGTTAACATTAGTATGACACGGATTTAGACGGAAATTTTCTATTACAACGGGAATGGATATTAAACTTTTTTTTGCCTCTATTCTATTAGTCACCAAATTTATCTTTTACGGTACGCAGACGTATCAGTACACTTGCAAATCAATTGTTGAATTGACTTGCAATTTCAATTGTGAGGATTAAAATTTTGTGACGATCCTCTTTATTACATGGAACGTACTGATACACATGACCCTTAAAAATAAATGCATTCCTATCCAACATTCAAACCATCTACCAAATTTCATAAAAAAAAAAACAAAATAATTTAGCAGAAATTGAAAAAAGGATTTCACTTTGCAGAGTGAAAAGGAAAACCAAACACACCAAAATCCAAATTCGTTTCTCTTTCAAATTCTCGCGGAAATTTTATTAAACTAATCTCATCATTGTTTATGACTATTTTCCTTCTCTCTCTAATCTAAAGATCCCTTTTTTTGGTTCTTCTGTTCTTCGTCCGTCTTTCCGTTTATCCATGTCAACGCAAACCACCGCCACCGCCACGACCGCCTCGTCGGTAGAGGCTGACTCCCGCGCGCCGCTTCTCCTCCCCCGTCAAGAGCCCCCCACATCGCCTTCAGCACGTCCGACCTCCCTCGCCGTTCTTCTTGGCCGAGCCACTGGCCGCCGTGGGCCTTCTATGTTAGTCAGAGAGACCGCCGCTCGTGAGTTGGAAGAGCGGCGAGCTGACTGGGGGTATTCCAAGCCTGTTGTGGCTCTGGATATGCTATGGAACACTGCCTTTGTGGTTGTTTCGATAATCATGCTGATCATTACTAAGGACGAGAAGCCTAACACGCCTGTGAGGCTTTGGATCTGTGGGTATGCGCTCCAGTGTTTAGTGCACGTGGTGTTGGTGTGGTTGGAATATAGGAGAAGGAACACCAGAAGAGTGAGAGATGAAGAGAGCCTGCAGCAGCAGCAAGATTCTGGAGGCGCAAATGTCGATAGTGAAGATGAGAACGGAAGTGATAGAGGTTCCGTTAGCTCTGGCCGATCAAAGTGAGTTTCTGGTGTTCTTTTTAATTTTTTTGGTTTCGGTTTTTATTTTAGGCTAAATTAAAAAAAAATTTCTGAAATTTATACTTTATAATAATTATGACCCATTCTTCAAAAAAATTTCTGAAATTTGCATTTTATTACCAATTCATTAAAAACTTGAATTTAATTATATTGTAACAAATATTACTTGAGATATAGTGTACCTCACTCTGAGCCTGCAATATAAAACAATAATACCGAAAACATAGTGAAATTATAGTGTACCTCACTCTAAGCCTACACAGCGATAAAATAAAAAAATATTAAAAATATAAAACAATGATACAAAAAACATAGTGGAACTGATATGAAAAAACTGCCACATTGGTATAAAAACCAAAACAGTACCGTTTTTGAAATTATATTTATTGAAATAGATCCACGAATCTCCTTATCAAAATTGCCATTTTCTCAAAATAGATTTCATTATAACATGTTTTATCCATTTTTTAGTCAAACGGTATCGGTTTAGTTTAGGTGGGAGGAGTAATTTGACGTGCAAAATAACGTTGTTTTTGTTTATATATCCATGAGACAATTATTTTCCACATTAGTTCAACTATGTTTTCCACGTCATTGTTTATATTTTTAATGTTTTTCCATGTCATCACCATGTAGGCTCGGAGTGAGGTACAGTTATTTTGAGGCAAGATTTGTAACAAAACTTAAAGTACATATAATTAAATTCAAATTTTTAAAGAATTGACTTTATTGTGATAAATTTAGCCTTTATTATGTCTGGTGTGCTTCTAGCATTTTAGATTATTATAGCAGTTTACAACTTAAAAGATTGTTAGCTTATAGGTTGCTCAAAGTGTGGTCCTTGAAATGTTCTCAAGTATGTGCGAACTAGGTGAAGATGAACATGCTGTTTAGTCCAGCAGTTATGAAACAGCTATCTACGCCTATAGATTAAATTTATTTGAAAGTCTAAATTCTGGTGTTGACTGTTGACAACCTAAGGTCAAGTCATAATTCTTACAATTAATTATTAGTGATAAGAAATGGAAAACTGTTAAGTATAAAGGAAGGGGTGAATTGCGCTTGTGCTTCAGGGATTCCAGAGGAATAACTTTGCGTGCTATTCCTTGATTGGAGGGTGCTGTTTCTGTTGATAACTGTCGTTCCATTCCATTTGAGCTGCAATTTTCAACAAGGTGGTAAGGAGTGGTCATAAGTGTAAATTCTCGTAGAATGCCATATAGGGATATTCATTGGCTATATCAAAATTCAAACTGTGTTGGGTGCAGAACTGGTTTTCTTTGCTTATCAATTTGAGATCCTTGTGTCAAAATGGTGCTCTTGGTCAAATTGAAGTGCCCTTATCCATAGTTGTTAAAGGCGTGCTAGCTTTTGCACCATGAAAATCTAAAGGCGGACGCTGTTATAGAGACGCACGCTTTTGTGACATTAGTTAAATATTTGTATTTTTTTTTTGTTTTTAGTGGAAAAATCTGAACTATTGATTATAAATTGAAAATAATATTACTTTTATTATACCTTACTATGCCTAATTATTTTCGAAACAAATGATAAAAAAAAAAGAATTAGGGCAAAGAAAACATATGTTTCAGCCTTTACAAAGACGATTTGAACAGTACAATTTAGACATAAGACTAATTGTTCTTTGTTATGATAATTCATAATTGATAAGTGCATAGTCGAGGCATGTCTCATGCTCAAGGCGTACCAGGTGCCAGCCTTAGTGCCTTGAAAATCCAAAGGCGGGTGCTGTCACAAAGGTGTGCGCCTTTGTGACGTTAGTTAAATATTTGTATTTTTTTCCTTGTTTTTAGTGTGGAGAATTATAAATTGAAAAGAATTTTTAGTAGATCTTACCACACCTAATTATTTCAAAAAAAAAACAATAAAAATGAAAAAATAAAAATTGGGGCAAAAAAAACATATATTCCAGCCTACACAAAAATGATTTGAACAACACAATTCAAGTGCAAGACTAATTATGGTTTACTATGATAATTCATAACTGATAAGTGTTAGAATTTGTTAAATACAATATTAGTAAATTTAAGATCTCTGTGTTTAGGATTTTAAATCTTTAGTAAACCTAAGATATTTATGTTTAGGATTTCAAACCTTAATTAAATTTTTTTTTCTTCTGTGTATCTGTTTTTATTTTGTTGTTATGACTTATATGTTTTAAGTTTTAACAGTTATAATATTATATTACCTAGTTAGTAGTCTAATAATAAAATTTATAATTTTTTCAATTATTTTTTATTTTTACTCCTCATATTACTCAGGCGCATGTCTGTGCCTAGGCTCCAGAACCCCTTAGTGCCTTTAATAACTATGGATAAGTGTTAGAATTTGTAAATACAATATTAGTAAGTTTACGATCCTTGTATATTTAGGATTTCAAGTTTTTAGTAAGTCTAGGAGTTTTGTG
>CATIWF010037797.1:0-13335 GCA_949630135.1 Balakata baccata | reverse complement strand
AGCCCTTAACCTCCAAATATCTCCATATAACTTCACCTATGGCCTTAAAATATTATTCTCCCCATTATGGTATGCTTAACTCAAATTCTTACCGCCGGGCAAAAACCCTGTATTTCCGGCCCAGTCCGTTGCCTTGATTTACGTGTATGATACGAAATTGCAACGTTTCATCAAATTAACTCAATATTCATATTAAGTGTCATATTATCATTTTAAATTAAATTTTTCATGCTCATATGTCCGTATTTAGACTCTGGTCGGTACGCCTCTGTACTGCGGTACAAACGACAGTAATACACGTATACGATCAGGGTCTATATCGCGGACGTGACACTCCCAGGCACTTGGAAGAGAGCCAATTACAGCTTGGACTTACTGTTCATATGTCAACACATGGCCAGTGGCTTTTAACTCATTCATCATATTAGACATAATAGTGAGATGTTACCTCATCGTATGAGTAGAATTCTTTTTATATGCATCAAATTTTAAAGTCAACTGACACAACCTAGTAATTGAAGTTCCACCATATTGGACCTTTATAGCATCCCAAAATGCCTGGGTTAGCGATGTTTTTCAAAATTTAGTGTCAGGTTATTCTTCATACTGCTCAGCATTAATATGTGAGCAAATCGGTCCTTGCGCTTATAAGCTTGATATGCTTCCATATCCTGCCTATGCTGAGCAGTACTCCCATGCTCAGGCTTAGCCATTGGTTGTGTGATTGTCTCCAACATATCTTGCTCTTCCAAGAGATACTAAATTTTTCTATGCCAGACATCATAATTTTTGTCATTCAGCTTATCTCCTTAGTTCAAATCAGCGACAATGCTTTTTGTTGCAGCCATTTCAACTAATTAGAAACAACGACCTAAATTAGCACAATTTACAATCCATATTATTCTATATCGCAAAGTTTTTAAATTAATCAATAACAACCTAACACATGTAGCAAAAACAACAGTCTTGTAATACAATCTAATCAATTTCTGCTAAAATAGTCTAGTTATTATTATTTAATTTAAAACATGCGCCAATTATTTTATTAGGTGAGATTTTCTAACCTACCAACCTAATAGTCCCACAATAATATATTATATATTGCTTATTCAATATAACAACAAAACATATTATTCAATAATATATAATAATGAGACTTATGCGTAAAGAAAATGAATGTTCAATGCTTAAACATCCTAAATAAACATAATATGTAAGTATTCATCACATGTTTTGAAAGAATAAATAAAATGAACCAACATAAACACAAAGAACAAAACCCTCAAATTAAATCTAAGATTAATATGTCGTATTGGATAAACTTCATCGGTATCTATAGATCCGTTGTCAAGCATTTGATAATATTCTGTAGGATCTATTAGATCTTTCTCAATGAGCTCCCTACGTGCCAAATCCTTAGTCATTTTAGCCATCCACGGGAAGCTACTCATAGGCTTGTTAACAGCCATAGCCATATTTCTCTTACTTAATCGTGGAGATCAACTCGTTTTCTAACAAGATCGCCTATTGACATGCACAGGCACTCTTGCTCCCTTATTAATTCTCTTACAATGTTATTGTAATTCAAGTCACCTATCCTTTCTCTAAGTACCTTTCTTTCTTCTTTCCATGAATCACGTAGGGAATTAAGATTAATCCACATTTGTTGTTTACGGGCTAGGTCATACTTATTTCGAAAAAACACGTGAAAATTCCACAATTTTTGATTCATCACATGAACGTGATCATCTAACGAATGCATCAGATTTTTTCTATATGATGTCAATTGGTCCAAAGCACAAAGCATATGATCCCTCACTACATGTAAAGAAAAAAAAATTATCACAATACGACGTTAGAAATACATTAAAAAAATTTTAAAACATACTACGAGCAAGTTAAAAAAAAATGCTACCACTAATCATGTTAAAACAACATTTTTTTTGTGCACTTTTTAATCCAAAATAAAATAAAAAAAATGCTCTAAAAATATTAGTAAAATGTCTATTAAATAGGAAATTAAATTATAAACATTTAAAAAAATGGAACTCAAAAGGACCTCACACACGCACCGATTGTCATGCCATGTCATCAGACATATGGACCAATCGGAGAGTGACACATGACAGGGATGCGTTATGCGCCACGTGGCTGTACACGTCAGTGTGGCCTAATAAAATTAAGCCATATGTCTTGATATGGACAGTTACTCTCTATAACCGTCTCATGTGCTTCGAACGGCACGTGTAATACACATGCGCCACTTTATAGTGGCTCCAGTGACCCTTTTTCAATTTTTTATTATTTTTTGGGTAGTTTTTACTGATTTTGACCATTAAATTTTTGATTCGACATCTCTAGGATGAAGTTTAAACATCAAACATCACCAATCGAGAGTGAAATTGGCCATGAAAATTAATTTTAGAAAATTAAACCCTAACTGCGATCAGTAATTTTAAAAATTCATAGTAATTCACTTGTTCATCATAAAATTAATTAAAAATACTCGTTGGAAAGCTTGTGAAAAGAGCTTTCCAACATACTAGTTTTGTGCTAAGAAATAGAGAATCATTCTGACTAAAAATCAAATGATAATTCGGATTTACACCAAATTTCATGCAAAATTCTTCAATTAGGCATTCTATTCCTTAATTTAGTACAAAAATATGAATTAAAGCTCTGATACCAATGTGAATTAACAATGGTAGAGGAAACTTACTTGTTGGAGCAAAAGTCTCGTGTTTTCAATGCAACAAGTAGCCTGGTTACTAGAATCCGAGCGAGTTCCACAGCACAAACACCTTCGAATCTCTTGATAACTTGGGAATGATGGGAAATCTATAGGAAATCCCTCTAAATATCTTTTTAGAGCAGTTTTAACGTTATTTATTATTATGGAGGAGGAAGTTAATTTCTAATTGACTTCCCTTTTTATAATGATATTTAATTGGGCCTTAGGCCGGGTTAAGCCCACATGGGCAGCCCAGACCCACTGCCCAACAAAATTAAACAAGCCACCCAAGTATTTTAACCCAAGGCTTACACTCAAACCCTTATAAGTATTTCAATCATTAACCTAATACACTCAATCTCACTATTAAACTATTGATTACAAGAGAGAAATCACTCAATATCCCAAAGAACTCAAGAACACTTGAGCTCTTGAAGAAATAAAAAGTTTGAAGTAAGTGAGAGAAAGAGAGGTAGCTGAAAAATTAATGCACAATAATGATTTGAAGTAATTTGTACTTAATTAATTGTTCTATCTGCCCATACAGTCGTAAAAGTGGAGTATTTATACTACCTTGAAGAGTTGTAGTCATTTAGAGTGCATTTATTGTGTTTATAATTGTGGAACTACCTCATTAATGATATTTGTAGCCAATCCACTATGTGAAGCATCACTATAAACCACATAATCTTTTTCTAGAATAGACTGTGTCAAAACTGAAGCCTCTATCAGCATCTTTTTCAATCTATCAAAACAGGCCTGACATTTCTCATTCTACTCAAACTTGACATTCTTCCTCAGTAGCCTAGTCAAAGGAGAAGCTATCGTGGAAAAGCCTTTAACAAATCTCCTGTAATAATAAGTTAATCCAAGAAAACTCCTGATCTCTATCACATTCCTAGGAGGCTTCCAACTTATAACTGCCTCAATCTTACTGGGGTCCATTCTAATACCATCTATAGAAACGATGTGACCAAAAAAGGCCACCTCATCCAACCAAAACTCATATTTAGAGAGTTTGGCATATAACTGCTATTCCTTCAAAATTTTTAGAACAATCCTCAAATGCTGATCATGCTCTTCCAATGTCTTAGAATACACTAAAATGTCATCTATAAAGACCACTACAAACTGGTCTAGATACAACCTGAAAACCCTATTCATTATATCCATGAAGGCTGCAGGAGCATTGGTTAGCCCAAAAGGCATCACCACAAACTCGTAATGCCTATATCAGATTCTGAATGCAATCTTGGCAATATCCTCCACCTTAACCCTTAACTAATGATACCCCGACCGTAAATCAATCTTTGAAAACACACTAGCACCCTTGAGTTGATCAAACAAATCATTGATCCTAGGCAAAGGTTATCTGTTCTTAATAGTCACCTTGTTAAACTATCTGTAGTCAATACATAACCACATCGACCCATCTTTCTTCTTCATAAACAACACTAGTGCACCCTAAGGTGACACACTAGGCCTAATGTAACCCTTATCTAATAGTCTTGCAGCTGGCTTTTTAACTTCTTCATTTCAAATGGAGCCATTCTGTAAGGTAAGGCTAATATGGGAGTTGTGCTAGGAGTGAGGTCAATAGAAAACTCAACCTCTCTATCTGGAGCTAAACCTAGCAACTCCTTAGGGAATACATCTGAAAACTCCCTCACTGTAGGGATACTACTGAGATTTGAACCTCCTTTCCTAGTATTAACCACATGGGCTAAGTAGGCCTCACATCATTTCCTCATCATTCTCTTGGCCTTTATCATAGAAATCACATGTAGGGGCTATAGAAACAGCTCTCCTCTTATTATGACAATACCCTGGTAATCCGTCTTGAGTTTCACAAACTTACCCTGGCAGTCCACTACTATCCTATGCTGTGACAACCAATCTATTCCTATTATAGCATCATACTCATAAAAGGGTAACTCTATCAAATAAGCTGGGAATTCCTTCCCCTGAATAGCTAATGGACACCCCTTATAAACCCAATTTACAATAACATTGTGGCCTAAAGGATTGCTTACTTCAATCTCATACAATAAGGGTTCACTAACCATATCATACTGTTTAGATATGCTTGTGCAAATATAAGAATGTGTGAAACCAGGATCTATTAAAGGATATAAATCCAAACCATGTAGAGAAAACATACCAATAATGACATTTGTAGCTTCCTGGTCCTTCCTAGCCCTCATGGCATATGCCCTAGCTAGGGCCCAGCCCTGACCTGGCCTATTAACTGTCTCAGAAGTGGCCCTAGTATTGCCTAGGTAGCCATCTCTAGCCTGTATAGGTGTTGAGACTGTGGTCTGAGTTGGTCCATTATCCTTCATCATAGGAAAATCCCTCTTCATATGGCCCTACTGACTACATCTGAAGCAAGCCCCACTAGCACGTCTGCACTTCCTATAATGACATATGTCACAAGTACCATATAGGGGAGCATCCTCTCTAAACTAAGTTTAAGAGCTATCTACAACTGATATTGTACTGGAGGGTTATCCCCTCCTCTAGAATCTACCCTGGTGATGGCCCTAATAGGACAGGCCCGTCTTACCAGTATGCTGGGTCGCTAGGGTCGTCTACCTCTTGTTCTCGTCTTCCACTCTCTTTCTCTTTCTTTACTCAAGAGTGAGAGCAACCGAAACTAGATTTGGGTAGCCATTATGGCGGAAAGAAGCAATCATATCCCTAATCTCGCCACTTAAGCCATCCTCAAACCGTCAACACATGTCACTCTTTGTACTGACCAACTCTGGAGCATATCTACTCAACCGAGTAAATTATGTCTCATAGTCTATAATTGACATTCTCCCCTACTTGAGAGTCAAAAACTTTCTCTTTTGCTCATCCATATATATATATATGGTCTATAGCGGACTCTAAACCGCTCTATAAAGTAATTCCAAGCAATAAGATCTGTCATTCCTGGCCTCCTGAGGACTTTCTTCCACCAGTCATATGCATTTAATTGCAATAGAGATACATCAAATCTGGATTGGTCCTCCTTAGGGACCTGCAGCTCTCTAAAGACCCTTTCGGTCTAGTCCAGCCATTACTTGGCATCTGTCGGATCACCAATCCTCTTACCTAAGAAGACTGTGGCCCTATGTTTCTTAAGTCTATCCTGTGGCCCTATGTTTCTTAAGTCTATCAATTTGGATGATTGGTTTCGGCGGTAGAGGTGGAGGTGGAGCAGGAGCCTACTGTGGCATTGCTTAGACAATCTACTGCAATAGACTAGCCATCTGCTGCATAAGGAGAATCTGGCCTTAATCGGCCTGTCCAGTTCGCTGATTCAAATCCGGGACTCCCTAGGGACCCTAAACACTGCCCATACTAGGCTCACATCATGCCCCAGCATCTTGGGAATCTCCCTCCTTAGAAATGACATGATCCTCGAATCCCAACATCGCTCACACTATCCTACAAGTTGATAGAGAAACAGCCTTTGTCAGAGTCAGATGCTACATGTGAATACAATGCATGATAAACCCATAGCCCGCTCAGGTCTAGAACTGCCTAAACCAGAGCTCTGATACCAATAAATGTAACACCCTCCCATATAGCATACTAATCCGCTATACGAGGGAGTGCTACTGCATACATGTTACCGAACCTTTAGCTATTGTTCCCTTTTTAGCCTTTACCATTTTTACATATTATGCTATCACTCAACTAATTGTACATAGCAATATGTAACCATATAAGTCATTAACATGCATGCATTCATGCTTATTAAATAATCTGAAATCAATAAATTTGTTAACCAGGGCTAAATACGCCCAAAATAAAACATAAGTAAATTCTTACTATAAAAATCCTTTTCGAAACAAATGTTCAATATCCCAATATGTATGAAAAGATAAGATGCATAATTATGAGCTGACTCTAAACCTGGATGCTCTGACCGACTTGGCTTCTCTGTGTCAACTCTTCCTAAGGCTCTGAACTTATGTGCAGGAAACCCACACGCTAAGCTGTCCAAGCTTAGTGTTACATATAATCATATAAACTCTATCATGCATATCACATATGTTCAAAACATATCATTCATTACATGAAAAGCATAATATAACACTTCATCTCATTTTTCAATTCATGTAATCATAGTCATACCTTTATACCAATCAAATCATTACACATCACCACAGTGTACCTGATAAGCGGAAGTCATTCCTGTATTCATATGAACAGTAATACCAACTCCTTTTTCATGTTTATTACCCAGTTACTCTATACTAGACTACCGGATATAGGTTATGAATAGGAGCTCTCTCGGAGCTAAAGCCACCCTACTCACCTAATCATAATTGTCTATATCTGTACTTAAGTTAAGTGCACTCTCAGAGCTAAAGCCAACTTGACTCATAATTGTATAAAATAATTGCTATCATAATGGGTCAAGGGCGCTCTCGGAGCTGAAGCCACCTTGCATGAAAAAGCACATTGAAAAATTCTACAATACCGTAACCACCCTCAATGGTGCACCATCTATCCTATAGTCAGACCTAGTATGAGTAAGGGCATTTTAGTCATTCCCTTTAAATAATCACATGAGACATAATCCATGGTTAAGATAACATTTCCATGATATTGCATGGCAACACAAGCATTGTAACATATCATCATTCATATCATCATAATCTATGTATCATCATATACATGTCCATTTATCTCATTTCATGCCATAGCACATAATACATAATGCCATTATCAATAGATCTATGTCTTTCTCATATTACATCATAATAGGTTAGACATATGTATTACATATCATCAAAACTAGCATCGTAATGATTAATACAAGTATGTTTGTACCTTATCATGCTACAGCATGACATTTTGGAGTTAGTGCCACTACTTGGCCCATCGATGGGCTATGCAGGCCTGGGGTCGTATGAGTCCCAACCGGGACTCCCCTTCCCGACCGAGAAAGGCCCGACATCAATAATGTGAACTCAATTTTCACATGCTACCCCAAAATCTCTTGATTCTAATGCGCAACACAAGTTTCCAGAACACTATAGACCATAGAAACAAACCACATTGTCATTTTAAACATACCATAAACCATTTAACTCATTGAACACCAATTTTAACATAAAGTTTAATGAATAATCTGTGCCATTAACTTATACCATTCTGTCCAAACATTTCATATCATTATTCATGGCATTTATCAGCTATGAACCATCCAATAAACCTAAACACTACCAAACATGTAGCCAGAAAATGAATAAACAATATTATATGTACAAACCTTAACCAATAGAGCCGAAAACCCTCACTCTAATGTTTCTTTCACATTTTGGTATTTGTTTTTATCTTTTGCCCCATTTCTGAGCATCAGACAAATGAATTAAAAAGGTTACAAACCATTCTTTGCCGTTTGTTCTTAGGGAACCCTTTCAAAATATTGGGAAAACCCTAACTAAATGCAATTACAACCATTAAAACGATGCTAAGGATGTTATATTATTATTACACTTACCGAATCACGCCTGGGAGTCAAGAACAGAGGTAAACAATTTGATTATAGAGGCTGTTTAGTAGAAGTCTCATGTTCTTGATGAAAACACCAAAAACCCTAATTAATTCTTTGATAATTCAATCCAAGTTATGTTTTCAGGTGTTTAGGTGAAAGAGAATCAATAGAGAATGAATGAGAGGGTTTCTGGAGCATCTAGGGTGTGCAGGTGTCAATTGGATTTCTGATTTATGCAGAGTAAGGTGCAAAAACATGTATTTATAACGTGCAGACCAGAGGCGAGTCCTGAACGAGAAACCTTTCCCGACCGCGAAATGACTTTTCCCGAGCAGGATTCGATTCTGCCCACTAAAATATAAAATAAGCCAAAATTGACCCGTTTTATATTCTTACTTTTAATTACCATAATACCCCTCAAAAATCTGTATAAATTCTAGGCCTTAAATTGTAAGCATTACAAATTCTCCCCCCTTTGGCACCAATAAAAAGGATGAAAGCCAAGAGGAAGAAATGGGCCCATTCAAACAAAACGATATCAATATGTTCTAAAAAGATGTCTTCTCCCCATTTTGGCACCACAAAAAACACCAAATTAAATCTTACAAGAAGATACTTAAACCAAGAGGAGAGGACTCACACCAAAATGCAGAAGAAGTGTGATCAACATCAAATAATCACTCAAGGTTCACAATAATCACAATAGATATAAAATTAAAGATCATCACAATGAACTATTATCCAACATGCCAATTTCTCTTTTGATGAAATTTATTCTTTCCTCACAAAGATGTTTGGTAAAGATATCAGCAAGTTGATTGGTATTATCAACAAATTCAAGCACAACATCAACTTTATGCACATGATCATTCAAGAAATGATGTCTAATATCTATATATTTGCTCGAATGTTGAATTGAATTCTTAGAAAGAATGAGAGCACTTGGATTATCACATTTAACAAGAATGTTATTAAAATTCAACCCAAAATCCTTAAATTGTTGTTTTATCCATAATACTTATGTGCAACAACAACTGGCAGCAATATATTCTGTTTCGGCAGTGGATAATGCCACAGAATTTTGCTTCTTGCTAAACCAGGAAACAAGGGAGTATCCTAAGAATTGATAAGCACTCAAAGTACTTTTTCTATCAAGAATACTCCTGGTATAATCCGCATCCAAATAAGCCACAAAATTAAATGAAATGCACTTAGGATACCGTAAGGCTAAATATTGTGTGTCAATCAAATATTTTAATATCTTCTTAATGGCATGCAAATGAAACTCTCTAGGACAAGATTGAAAATGTGCACATAAGTATACAACATACATAATATCAAGTCTACTAGCGGTAAGATAAAAAAGGCTACTGATCATAGCTCGATATTTCTTTTCATCCACTTGCTTGACATTCTCATCTTTATCAAGCTTAATAGTGGTGCTCATAGGAATCTTGCTTTTCTTAGCTCCATCCATCCCAAATCTTTTGAGCATATCCTTAGTGTACTTAGCTTGATTGATAAAGATCCATCCAGACATTGTTTGATTTGGAGTCTAAGGAAGAACTTAAGCTCCCTCATCATATTCATCTCAAACTCACTTTGCATACACTTAGAGAATTCTTCATGTAAGCACTCATTAGTAGCACCAAAAATAATATCATCCATATTGATTTGCACAATGAGAATATCATGCTTATACCTTTTTATAAAAAGAATTGTATCAACCTTGTCTTTTGAAATTCATGTTGGAAAAGAAAATTATTTAACCTTTCATACCAAGCTCTAAGGGCTTGTTTCAAGCCATATAAAGCCATGGTAAGTTTAAAATATGATTTGGAAGATCATGTTGCTTAAAACCCGAAGGTTGCTTAACATAAACTTCCTCCTCAATAAAACTAAAGCACTTTTAGCATATATTTAATATAACTTAAAATCCATGTATGATGCAAGTGCAAACAACATTCTAATTGCTTCCAACCTTACAATCGGGGCAAAGGTCTCATCATAGTCTATTCTTTCTTCTTTGTTATAGCCTTTAGCCACTAACCTAGACTTATTTCTAGTAATGGCACCACTTTCATCAAGTTTATTTCTAAACACCTACTTAGTGCCAATAATAGGATAATCCTTAGGTCTAGGGACTAAAGTCCATCTCTTATTTCTCTCGAATTGGTTGAGTTCTTATTGCATGGCAAGGACTTAACTCTTATCACATAAAGCATTATCAACATGTTTATGTTCAATATGAGAAATAAAGGCTAGACTATTAATATACTTAAGAGAGTGTCTAGTAGGTAACCCTTTTGATGGTTCACCAATAGTCTTTCTTGAATTGCCACTCCTTAGGTAGATCTTCATGATGTTGAATTTGAGGTACCATTGGTGTATCTTCAACTTTATCCTTAAGAGGATCAACTTCCACAATCTCTTGACATGTATTTAGAGGTTGGCTTTGATCATTGGTTCTTTATTGTTGAATTGGCTCTTCAAATAAACCTATATCATAATCAACAACAACTACCCTTCTTAGCTCAAAGGGGTTAAATTTATCAAATACCACATGATTCCTTAACAACTGAGGTTTTTTATTGAAGACTCTATTAGACTTGCTAGAGTTTGCATAGCCAATGAAGATACATTCATCAATTCTAGTATCAAAATTTCCAAGGTTATCCTTGGTATTTAATATGAAGCAATTGTATCCAAATATTCTTAGATATGAAATCTTAGGCTTTCTACCATTTCATAGCTCATAAGGAGTTTTATTTAACATAGGTCTTATGAAAACTCTATTTGAAATGTAGCATGGGGTACTGACGGCTTCAGCAAAAAGTACTCAAAAAGATTATACTCATTAAGCATAGTTCTAGCCATCTCAACTAATGTCCTATTCTTCCTTTCAATAACCCCATTTTGTTGAGGTGTTCTAGGGGAAGAAAAGTTATGATTAATGCCTATTTCAAAATAAAACAACTTAAAAGAATCATTTTCAAATTATTTTCCATGATCACTCATAATAGAAGAAATTTTAAAACCTTTTTCATTTTGAATACGTTTTGTAAAAATTTTAATAGCATTAAAATTATCATCCTTATGAGCAAGAAAGGATACCTAGGTAAATCTAGAACAATCATCCACAATCATATATGCATAGTACCTGCTACCAAGACTAGTAACTCTACAAGGTCCAAACAAATCCATATGCAATAATTGAATGGGTCTAGTAGTACTTACCTTATTCATTGGCTTGAATGAGCTTCTTACTTGTTTTCCATTTGACATGCTCCACAAACCTTGTCCTTTTGGAATTTGACTTTAGGTAAGCTAATGACTAGTTCATCCCTGCTTAGATCTCCAATGAACTCCATAGTAGCATGTCTAAGCCTTCGATGCCAAACCCATATGTCATCCTTAATGACTACAAGACACTCAACACCTTGATTATCCAAAGCGGTTAGACTAATTGTGTAGACATTGTTAATTCACTATTAAAAATAACTTTGCTATCCGAAATTCGAGTTACAAAGCATTTTGAATGTTCAAAAGTTACACTATGTCCCTAATCACACAATTAACTAATACTAAGCAAATTGTGCTTCAAACCATCAACCAAAAGAATATCATCAATAAGATTTAAGCCTTTCATACCAACTTGTCCAATGCCAAAATTCTTACCTTTGGCATTATCTCCAAACGAGTGATTAAGTTCGTATTCCCATACATATGTCTTGAACATCCACTATCTAGATACAATTTGTGTTCATTCATGGTGGATTTCAAGCATACCTACAAAAATAGAAATCATTCAAGTTTAGGTACCCAAATGTACTTAGGTCCTTAGGGGTTAGCATTGGAAAGATACAAATGACCCTTCCTTATCAAACATCTCATGTTAATATGTCCACGTGCACCATAATAATGGCATATAGCATGAGGTGCATGTCTCTTCCTTTGAAAACCATGAAAAATATATGAAGGGACATGATTATGTATCCTAGGAAGAGGTCTTTTATTGCCTTTGGCTCTTAGGCTATTAGCTTTATTGTTATTGAATCTTTTAGGTCCTTTGGCTCTGAAACTAGGTTCATTATAAGTCTTAGTAATAAGCATACTTAGACTTTAAGTCTTTGAAGAACTAGCATGCCAATTGCCAAACTAAATTCCATTTTTAGACTGAGAAGGGGTAGAATTAATAGCAATCATTCATTAAGGATTTTCTTCCCCTTGTTCAATCAAGAAATGGAATTCTTGAGACCACTAACTTCTTTTTCTAATAATGCATTTTTCTCAACAAGTTTGGCATGATCATTTAAAACTTTATCCTTAGTAGAATTACATTCATTTAAAAATTTAGTTAAGTCTTGTATAAAGGTTTACCCAAGGTTTATCCAAAGATTTAGCCAAAGGTTTGGCAAAGTAAATAAACCTTAATTAAGTTTATTAAATACAGGTTTCTTTAGTAATATTAGTGATGATTATGCAATCTGTATTTTCTCTTTATCAGTACACAGTAACCATCCTTAATCATAAATGACATTTAATCTTACAATAAAAGAATGAATTAAATAGTTTCATGATTAAAGTGTTCACTACTTTTGTGGAAGACGAAGAGTTTCAGCTAAACGAAGTAAAGTGATAGTAGGGTAAAGTCTCACTACAGTCAGGCCCATAGAGTGTACATTAGGGAGCTAATCATTTTAGTTAAAAGAATAAATTTCATTTATTTAAATTATTACATTAAGCATTCCACCCATGGTAGAATTCTTACATTTATTCATTCAATAGGTTTCGGTTATTGGGTTTCTTTCTATACTTTTTTTCAATTACGTCAATGAGGCTAGTCAATAAAAAGCACAAGCGATACATATCAACGAGATGTATGAGTGAGGATCAGGTTGACTAGCCTTGGACTTGATGCCCCTGTTCCTGGTACTCATATTTTTATACTCTATCAGGTTAGCCGTGAAGGGTTTTGATCATGTATCACATACATATAACGCAACGGAAAATAAAAATTTTCAAAACCCGAATCAAAGGATTTTCATGTGCCAATTAAAACTAATTTAACCAAAGAAAATTCAGAATTTATACCTTTATAATTTCT
>CATIWF010037789.1:0-10252 GCA_949630135.1 Balakata baccata | reverse complement strand
ACCTCGTTTCACATATTCAGGAGGCACATACCCACTGCATTTTTCCAATGAATTATGGTTAGCCATATATGCAGAAAGATGTGCTATATATATTTATCAGGAGTTGCAATTCACTTACTAAGTTCCAACAATCTGTCTTGTATTGGCTTCAATGTTTTCCTTGTGGAAAATTCTTGCCATTCCAAAATCAGAAATCTTTGGCCTCATGTTTTTATCCAACAAAATGTTGCTGGCTTTTATGTCTCTATGAATAATTATGAAATTTGAGTATTCTTGGAGATATAGAAGTCCTTGAGCAAATGCGTTGTTCCCAGTTTAACTCGGATCTTCTTTTCGGGTCTGGTTCGGAAAAAAAGAATTATACACAAGTGTGCTGTTCTGTTACTGAAGTGAAGAAGTGAACACAATAATCAAGCTTGCACCAAAATTAGTAGTACTTACCGAATAGGTGGTAATCAAGGCTATTGTTTGGCATGTATTCATATACCAGCATTTTCTCTTTTCTTTCAGTGCAAAATCCTAATAGTCTCAATACATTCACATGTTGCAGTCTTGCAGTGAGTTTAACCTCATTCTTGAACTCCTTATGTCCTTGACTTGAAGTTTTTGAGAGTCTCTTCACTGCTATTTCTTGTCCCCTGGCTAGTTTACCCTATCAAGTCAACACTTAGAATCACATATTTACTGATTAAGCTAAGAATCGCATGAATTGAAGAATTAGAATGAAAAAGATTCTTGATTAGTTACCCTGTAAACAGGTCCATATCCACCTTCTCCAATCCTATTTTCGCACGAAAAATTACCGGTAGCTGCTTTTATTTCTGAGAAAGTATATACTTGGAGATCAGGAACATTCTGCTTATGATGTTCATGCCCTTCTGTATTAGGTCCTAGCTTAGAGCTTGCACCCATGTCAACGTTGATATTTCCTTAAGCATATGACATTGAAGAGAAACAAATAAGTTCATTGAAAAAATGTTTGCTTATTCAAAATAGAGGAACAGTTGAGTAAGAAGCTGATTTACCTTTTGATTTCAGGATTCTGCATCTTACATAGTAAGCTACAAACCCAAGAAAGAACAAGAGGATAACCATTGCAATTGGTACTGAAATCTTCATCCATAGTTGCTTCTTCCTTTCATGATCTTCACCAACCTCAGAAGCCATTTGAGAAAGCTTCCATTTATCATCATTCGCGAGCTGAAAAGCACTGTAACCACGTAATCCTTTAGCCTTGGCGTATAAGATTTTAGTCCTAATTGCCTCAACATCATCAAAATTTATCCATGTTGATTTGATAATGAAGTAATTAACGACATATGTAGAATTGTAGGTAGAAGAGGCTCCATAGCCATAATCCAAGATGAATGATTTAATCATCTTATAGCCCATAGAACCGTCCTGATTCGGATAAGGGCCTGAGGCTGGTGCGCCAACCGAATCATCATCTGGGTTCACTAGTCTCCATCCATAGCCATGGTAAGGTATGCCCAAAACAAGCTTGCTTGCAGGCAATCCTCTTTCTATCCATGCCTTTATACCGGAATCAGTACAAACAGAGCTTAAAGGATCATATAAAGCAGCATGATTGCCTGTAACATTCTCTTTCAAAGGCAAATGATAATCAAATCCTATAAAATTTGCCCAGTCTAAGTTTCTCCTAATGGAATCAACTGGAAAAGTTGTAGCACCAATAACTGGGTAGCGATAAACAGCCATTGTCAGGATTAATGGTGGCTGATTATTACTGGAGTTTTTGGACTCAGAATTTATAGCAGTGCGCCATTCATCTAACAGAATCCCAATATTTTTCATATCGGAGCTTGTGTTGGGCCAAACCCAAGAAAGATCAAGACCATGAAAGCCATAAAGCCTGGCAGTTTTTACTGAAGAACTGATGAAAGAGCTCCGATAAGAAGCCTGGCTCACCATTGAAGAGAAGGTGGAATAGTTTCCATAGGCAAGGCCTATGGATAAAAGGGTGAGGATTGATGGGTTTTTAAGGTTAACTGCGGATGTGAAGGTGGAGGCACTTGATTCATCGGTGAAGGAGAGGTGGTAAGTGGAACTGTTGAGACGAGCATTTGCATAATAAAGGTGAGTAAAAAGAGCAGAATTTACAGTTGATGCAGGAAGATCAGCACTAGAATCATAATAAGCAGATTTGATCCAGGTTTGTGCCTTGAACAAGTGAAGATTATTGAGAGTAATTATCAAAAAGATTATTTGGCTAATAATTTCTTTATTCATCAAAGATGAAATATATGGTCTGTGTTTGTGAATGAAAGAAATAAAGATATCAGACTATTTCTGCCTTTTTGTATGAGAGAGAGTAGATTGGTTTCACAATTTTTCAAAGGTAGTCTTTTGATTTTTTTTTTTAAAGAACTGTATAACAATAGATTTATTTTGGTATAAAGAGTTAATTGACAATCTTGTTACTAAATCAATACCACTAAATTAAAGTTTATTGTTAATGAGTTTTTGTTTTTAATAATAAACTGGTAGATATTTTATTCATTTTCTGCTTGTGTGGTTATTGATATTGTGATGCAGAATATAGGAGACTTCATATTTCATACACACATACATACAACACAATAATTGGTTTCCGCTGAAAAGGATATCTCACCAACAAAAATGAAGCATTTTAACTAACTTGCGTTAATTTGTCCGAACACTTTCGATAACAATAGACGATTAAATGTTGCTGTTGATAGAAAATGAGAGAAAATTAAGCCAAATGGAAGACCTTTCGAATTTGAATCGTAGATACGAAGTACTTTCAAAATTTGCTAGGAAATGTTTTATCTTTTAGTGAACCCATTTCGCATAAATCCAAATTATTGAAAAAAAAAAAAAAATTGAACAGTTTTACCATAATGAACATTATTTGATTAAAAAAAAAATTCCCAATTTATTTGTTAAAAATTTATAAAAATTTATTCGGATAATATATTATGTTTGGCCCTTCTCCAATATTCCATTAGGATATTACCTAAATGTTCTTTCAATCACATTTTTCACATACAATTTCCTTCCTTTTTAGTTTTATCCACTGCATTACCAGATGGCTGACGTTGTTTTGCATCCAATTGAAATACGCAAACCATAATAAACTATTTTTGGGAAGACAATTGAGATGACTTCTTGACTAATTCATACCTCTCAGCATATGAACAGAAAATAATAAAGTTAATAAAATTTCCATTGTATTTTAGTGACCTCAATGGCTCTATTTTTTATTAAAAATTATAAATAGAAAGCAAAGTATACTTTTTATTCAAATTCTAAAATGAAAGAGTACTAAAGTTTAGAGGGGCCAAGGGGAGCCGCCCGTCTCCAATTGAATCAAGCAAACGATGGCATTTTAAGAAGGCAATTAAGAATTTAAAGCCTACTTTTCCATTTCAGCACGTAAACATAATATATAAAAAGTCAATAACTAACTAGAAAAATTAGTCAATCTTGGCGCTCTATCTTTCCCATTTCGCATTGAAAATTTTTGGAACCATATTAAATTTTGGGGATTTTTAAAAATAGAATCTTCATGATTGAATGAAATATACAAGAAAATGGACAGAATATGGAAGAAACTTAATATTCTGTATATATGTACTAATAATAATTTTGGGTTATGGGTCTAGACTATCTATGTGGGTTTGATTCAGTATAAAATGCAAATAATCATATAACATATAAGGTGCAGTTATTTATAGAAAAAATAAGTGTTACATTTTTCATCTAAACGTGATTTTTCAAAAGAAAATCTTCTTCCTTCCAATTCTCTGCAATTTCTTTCATTCCCAAGTTCATACAAGTAAATAAGGTATTCGTGCTGTAGAAATTCACTTCGAATTCTTGAAACTAGTCTACTCGAGCATTGAAAACATAAAATTTCATACTACAACAAGTAATTTCCCGCTGACATTGATGATTTACATTGGTATCAAAGCCGAATTGCATGTTTTTGTGCTTGAATTGATGATTAGGATGCTTAATAATTGAATAATTATGCCTGAAAATTCTACAAAATCCTAAATTTCTCCCAATTTTTGAAGTTTCTTTTCTGTTTCATGGCAGAAATTGGTATGGTTGGAAAGCTCTTGTTATAAGCTTTCCAATGAGTATTTTTACAGATTTTTTGGATGCTTGGTTGAATTTCTATGAATTTTCAAAAATTTTGATCGTAATTAAGATTTATAGTTCTGAAAAATTGATTTTCTACATTAATTTCACTCTTAGTTGATGTATGTGATGACTAAATGCCACCTAAATGGTATCGAATTATAATTTTTATGGCCAAAATCGGTAGAATAGCCTTGAAAATATAGGAAAAAAAATTGAAAAAAAGGGTCTACGCCTCCACGGGAAGATGGCGTGTGGCATACATACGCCTCCGAGGGAGAGTGAGGCGGTTACATAGCTGTTACTGCCCACATATCACTCCCCGATTGGACACACGTGGAAAGTTTTGCGTGAGGTGGCAGCCACGTATCTAGTCACTACCACGTGGCATGATGACGGGGCTAATGCATGACACGTGGCCCACGATGTCACGTTGGTGATGTGGCATGCACACTTGCATTGCCACATGGCAGTGACTAGACACGTGGCCTTCTCCATTTGGTCCATGTCGCTGATGATGTGTGGCGCGTGTTCAACACGTGAGGGTATGTGAGGCGTGTGGGGGCTCATGAGAGGTCTGTTTGTGTCCAAAATTTTTTTAAAATGCTTAAAATTTAAGTTTCTATTTAATGGGTATTTTTATGTTTTGAAGTGTTTTTGGATTTAAATGTGCATAAAATGTAAGATTTACATGAATTTAATTAAACATATAACATGCTTTTATATCTAATGCTCAATCATTTTGACATGTAGTAGGGACATATAGTGGGGGATCATATGCTTCGCTCTTTAAAGCTACCGATTGCATATAAACAAGATCTAAATCACTTATTGGATGCTCACATTTTTGTGATGCATGAAAAATTGTGGACCTTCCATGTGTTATATCATAATGAGTATGAGTTAGCAGTGGAACAACAAATATGGATTGTTTTCGATTCCCTGCTTGATTCATGGGAAGAAAAAACAAAGTTGCTTAGAGAGAGAATAAGCAACTTGGATTACAACAATATTGTGAAAGAATTGTTTAATGAGTTGGAGCGCCGAACATGAGATGGTATTAGGTGATCTAAGAAGTCTGCAAATGGACACTTATGGATGAGTAAAAGGTCTAGGTCATTGGCTAATAGCAAGCCTATGAGCAGATACCCATGGATGAGTAAAATGTCTAGTACATTGGCTAGGAAGAAATTTATTGAAAGAGAACTACCAGTCCATAATGAAGATGAATAAATTTGAAGCAGTATTAGGACATGTTTATTGTTATTGTCAAATTTTTTTTAACTCTTTTACGTTCAAATTACTAGTGATTTCCTTTAAAGCATGTAAAGTATATTTGATAACTTATTGTAATTATTTGTTTGTGTATGAATATATGTTTATTTTTCATTACATATGAATATTACAATGTGGGAATATTAGGGTAAAGATTGTTAATTTCACCTAATAAAATAATTGGCGCATGTTTAAATTAAACAATAATAATTGGACTATGTTAGCTTGAATTGATTGGATTGTACGATAAGACTTTTGTTTATGTTACATGTATTAGATTATTATTGATTAATTTAAAACTTCGTAACATGAAATAATTTTAAGATTATGAATTGTGCTAATTAAGATCATTGTTTCTAATATAGTTGAAAGGACTGTTACAAAGAGCATTATTGCTGATTTGAATCAACCTTCTACTTCATACGAGTTATAAAAAGGCAAAAAGCCTAACTTGAGTAAAATGTGCCTACAAGGTTGCGTAGCTTATATCTATAACAGTTCTCATGAATATGGAAAACTTAGTCCAAAGGGGAAGAAATGTATCTTTATAAGATGTAAAGAAATATTCAAATATCTCCTAATATTTTTGGGGAAGATGTGTTAGAGATGTTCCCAAAAGGCAATCACCTTAGGCACTTAGTGTACATATTCATAAAGGGATTTTTTCATTATATTAGTATTCATTTGCATATGAATTGATATAGATCTTAAACTGATTAATAAAAGTCCATGATATGAAACATATCATGAAGGAAATCACGATGGGATCATGATAATGAGATTTCTATCATGTGTAATTATGTTAGTATCTAAATTATCCCTAGTCATACGATCAACAAGATGGGATATTGTTGATCCGGATAGACTAGCACATGTTATACTCCTTGATTAGATCAAGCAGTAGATCTCATAAGCTATGAGCATCAGATGTTCAAAGTTAGCATGTGGATGCTTGGTAAGCGTATTCAAGTACATTGGATGGCCTGCTATGAGACAATCATATGGATTATCTATTCAAATGTCAATAATAGTCTCATAATAGCAATAGTGCATGTATCCTTAGACTTGAGGTACTCAAGGATATCTTGGATACTGATTGTGTGCTTTGACTGCATTCCTTGTTGCCTCATAGAGGTCGCTCATAGGGTGGTGATTGGGTATTCGAAGGTAATTGGGTAGCCAACAGAGAATTCACTGATCCTGATAGAGGGAGAGTATACCCACGGCCTCTTGTTGGGATCGTTACTCGGGAATCTCTAGCCAGAGTGGAACTGTCATGAAGATGGTCTTCTGTGACATGTCTAATTGAGTAATGAGTCTCAGTGACAAGATTTAAAATCACTTGGGCTAGGTGTGACATAGTCAGTCTAGCGGGAGCTGACACATAGTCCATGCTCTGAACCGAGTGGGGTATAGAATGGTGAAAGGACGAGTTGCATATATTGTTGTCTATGGAAAGGTTCGTAGTCAAACGACTGACTTTCCTGTCAATTGGGAGATCATGATGTGTTGCTAGATACCGCTTATAATTTGTTTAAATTATTTGATAATTTAAGTGGCCAATATAACTGGGAACCTAATGAGTCATACGTTTTGCAGATGTAAAGAATGAACAAAATGACTTAGAATGAGATCCAAAATATAAGAAAATTATTTTGAGTCGGTTCACGATAAGATCGCGGAAAAAAATTGCTCGGGGGGTTGACGGGCCTGCTGGCCTGGCTGGCCTACCAGGCAGGCTGCTGCGCGTGCCAACGCTGGCCAATGACCTTAAATTGGCCTTAATGGTCATTACTATTCATATAACTCCTATTTTTCTCCTCTCTTCAATTTGGATATACTTTTGGATCTAAAAGACCCAAAAAGATAGAAAATAGACAAGGAAAAATTTTTGGGAGAATAAATTTTTTTTGAAGACAACAAAAAAATTAAAGAGTTTAATTTTCTTCTCATATGAATATACACCATTGCTAGCACTTTGAGGTATGTTCAAGCCATCTCTCTAGTGGTTTCATCCTCTCATCTTTGCGTGGATATTGTTAGAGACAATCCAAGATTGGATTGTTGTGGTTTGCTACAACCCAATAAGGTGAGAAGTTGAAGAAAAATCAAGAAATTATAATGGTATAAATTCTGAATTTTCTTTGGTTAAATTAGTTTTAATTGGCACATGTATAATCCTTTTATTCGGGTTTTGAAAATTTTATTTTCTGCTGCGTTATATGTATGTGATACATGATCAAAACCTTTCATTGGTATCAGAGCTACCTTGTGCCATTACAATTAATTTTAATTTAAGGTGCAATTGGATTGCATGGTTTTGATGATTTTGGATTTTTTGATTTGTAAAATTGAAATTAATTTGTAAAATTTATTTTACATATTTTTCTTTCTATGATCTGATCATGAGATGATTGAGGATGATTATATAGATTGAAAAATGGTTTGAATATGATTCAAATAATTAATGTAACACCTTATACATGTGGTTATCACTTATACCATATTATCATGTATTTCATAGAATAAGATATAGGCCTATTTATAATTAGGGATAAATTTTTTTTTGAATCATATATCATATATGTTAACATTTTAGATATTATGTTGACTTATTTCAGTTAGAAAGGTCAAGGTCAAATACACATTTACACATCATTGCATATTTACTAATTTATATATATATAGCTACACAACTCAAAATACAAATGCCATGTTCCTATACATATGTGCAATGCAAGGAGAGAGATTGGCGAGGCTTGGCCGGTGACCTGTGTTCCATATCTTCTATATAGAATGCACCTCCAAAATGAGCTAATCACTCGACTTTGCCTGAAATAATGCAATTTGATGAGTTGCAACTCAATGAGAATAATTATCAAAAGCTTTCTAAAGTACCAAGCCAATTACAGTTAAAAGTAATAATCGTCATTCCTATACATTTTACATGTCATTCTATTTATTAATATCATATCAATATAAATCATATTAAATCATGTAAACATATCATTTGCTTATGCTTTTGTCATTTTCTTTTTGTTATGATCAGGCTAAACAGACACTGTCCCGGGTTTCCATGTGAACATTTGCATTTGCTAGCTAGCTTGATCATTTGTAACATTTGCACATTTGTTAGGCCATATGCCTTTTCTTTGGCTTTTGAACATTTGTTTGGGCCATAGGCATCTTCTTTTGCTTTACAATGCCATTTAGCTAGTCACAACGCCTTTTTAAGTCCATATGCATATGCATTTGCAATAAGTATTATACATTTCAGTCAACTTTTGCCTTATATAAAGAAAATGTATACATGTAATCCAAACAAGTACTTTACATCCAATACAGTCTCATTGGCCATATCATATTAATCATGTAATTCAAATAAAGAAAATCAAGTCACATTACATGTAGCACGTAATAATCACATTACACGTAGCACGTACCAAAGAATTCATTTGATAATTAAACTCACATTTTCTTTTGCTACTAAACCTCTAACTTACTGTCTTTCACTTCCTTGAGGCTCTCCAACATGCTGTGGACCTAATTGAATGGATTAGTGCAAACATCTAGGAGTTGAAACATCTAAATTGATGAGATAATCAAAGAGTTTGTTTTCTCACACTATTAGGATGATTTATGTGTTTTCAAGAAGGTTAGTGGGAGTGCCATTCTATTCCTAGTCAAGTATGTAGAAGACATACCATTAGTAGGAAATGATCTCTCATTTCTAAGTTAGTCAATTTGTTACTCTAAAATAATTCTCCAAAAAAAAAAAGGATTTTAAAAGTAACCTACCAAAAGGGGATTAAGATCTATAGAGATAGATCTAAGAGGTTACTCATTCTTTCTTAGTTTACATAGCTAAGATGCTAAAGTGGTTAGCATGAAGTAGTCTATGAGAGCATCTATTCTTATGATCAATAGGATTACCCTCTCTAAGTCTTTATCTCCAAATACAAATAGACTATCATGGATGAGATTCCATAAGCTTAGGCTATTGGATTCATCATGTGCTATGCTGTGTACTAGGCCCAATGGATATCATGTTATGAGCGTCATGAGTGGATATCAATATGATCCTGTCAAGGGTTTATGAGTGACCGTCAAGAACATCCTTAAATACTTGAGAAGAATTGAGGATGTATTCTTGGTCTAAGGAGATAGTATACTTAAGGTAAGCAGGATTATGGATGTCAGCATCCAATTCGACAAGCATAACTTAAATCCTAGTCATGCTATGTATTCACATTAAATGGTTGTGTAGTCGATTGGAAGAGTTCCAAATAGGTGATGGCTGTGGATTCCATAACTAAAAGTACATGACAACTTCCAAAGCATCTTAGGAAGCGGTTTGGATAAGGTAATTCATCACAAAGTCAAAAGTGATTCCTAGTATTGTAAATTCAATATGATTGGAACAACAATAAAGCCATTGCATGTGCAAAGGAATCATGGTCTCACCAAAAGGTCCAAACATGTACTCATTCTTATCAATTGATTTAAGAAATCAATGGTAGATGTAATGTAATGAGAGAAAGAGTTCCTACAGATCCGAAAAATATCTGATCGAGTCACTAGACCAAAATCCCAAAAGAAATATGATAGTCATATCCTCGCCTGTGGTGTAATATACAATGGCAATTGGTTTTAGTGCAAGTGGGAGATTGTTAGAGAAGTGCCCAAAAGGCAATTGCCTCAGGCACTTAGTGTACACATTCATAAAGGTATTCTTTCATTATATTAGTATTCATTTGCATATGAATTGATATAGATCTTAAACTGATTAATGAAAGTCCATGATATGAAACATAGCATGAAGGAAATCATGATGGGATCATGATAATGA
>CATIWF010037765.1:0-15068 GCA_949630135.1 Balakata baccata | reverse complement strand
GTAGGCGGCACATGCCTATAATCACTGGTCTGATTATCGATTTCGATTTAGGCCTGTCTACCAACCACTCTGGCCTCATGCAATAAAGCCCTCACACCTTTAAATACCACACTCAATACTCCCACTGATTGCATATGAGTTTTTTCATCTAAAGGAAGGGAAAAAAAACGAAGAGGAAGAGAGAGTGAGAGAAGGAGAAAAAAATATAGTAGTGAGTTTCATATAGTAAATTTATAATTTTGGTGAGTTCGTTATGCAAATTTATGAGATTATTTTTTAATATAAGTTCTGCAAATTTATAATTTTGGTGAGTTTGTTCTGTATTTTTAATTTTTCATATATTTATTTATTTTATATTTTTAAAATTTTATGCTTATTTTTATTTTATTTATATGCAAACTATTAGTATAAGTGAAAAGAGGAGAAAAAAAGTAAAAAGACTATTTGAGGTATGTAGACTTTTTCTTGATATTTTATTTTATGTGTATTAGATCATATATATTTTGTGTAGTTTTATTTGTTATGTGATATTTGTATGTTTATTTTCATTGGCCATATAATATGAATATAGTTATTTACTTTAAATTATGTAATATGTATGTAGTTATTTAGTTTAATTTTTTGAAAGATATTTTTGTAGTCAATATAGAATAGAATAAATTAATGGTCTAAATTTATGATTTGTTTCTATAAAATGTGTAATAGTGTATGACATAGTTTTTTTTTAAATAATTACAACTTATTATACATAAAATAATAAATTTTTGTTCAATTTTTGGGAACCATTTTAAGCAGAATTTATAAATATGACGTGTTCCAAAACTTAAATAAAATAAAACAAAAAATAATCAATATTTTTTTGTTTAGCAAATATAATCAATAATTTTTGATTTAGCAAATATAATTATTTGTGTAAAAATTAGTATAAATATAATTATTTATATTTATTATTTTACAAGTTATGTAACTCAATTAACATTATTTTTATCATTCTTGATAATGTGTTACATAACTTAAATATTAATTATAAATTTTTTTGCTAATTTAATTTGTAGTCCATGAATATCACACGTGTTCCAAAAATTTATATAAAATAAGACAAAAAATAATCAATAATTTTTTAAATAGCAAAGTAATAAAAATTAGTATATATATATATATATATATTATTTTATTGTTTGTATATGTTTTGGAATTTTATAAATAATTTATCTGCATTATTTTTAGTCAATTAGCATTATTTTTACAATTCTTTCTTTATAATGTGTTATATAACCGAAATATTAATTATAAAATTTTTTGCTAATTTAATTTGTAGTCCATAAATATAACAAGTTCACCATGTATTATTGCTTACTGGGCTGGAAATATAATTCAAAATCATTCTAGTATTGATTATGAAAATGGATTCTCAAAAATGATAAGCAATAAAAATAGATTGTATATGGAAAAACTTATAGAAAAAGTAAAGAATGCAATGATAATAGGTAGGACTCCCAAAACTATATTCAAAATTATATATACGAGTCTTAAGTTAGTAATTGAAGGAAATATGAAATTTGGTTGTATTGACATATGAGATGATGATAATATGATTGCGGTGTATGAGCATCATGAAAAACATGATCACTGCTTGAATTATATTGAGTTGTATATTGAAACTCAAGAAATGGTTATGAACTCCAACAATGTTATTGATCTTTCTAATGTACATGAAAAATATGAGAATAATGAGGCAAAAGATGATGAATATGATGGAGATAATAATGAGGTGGCTAATAATGATTATGATATTGATGAATATGATGAGATGGAAGAAGAAGAAGAAGAAGATGATGATGATGACGGTGATGGCTGCAACATATTAACAGAGAGAGATACTGAGCTTGAAGACAATAGTATGCCAATATGAGACCTATCAAAAGAATTCATCAAAGGATTGATTTTTCATTCTAAAGAAGCTGTCCGGGCAGCAACAAAGGAGTACTCTTTCTTTTGAAATCAAGAGTATATGAGTGAGGCTGCTAGAAAAAATACATTTGTATTTGTATGCAAAAAGAGTGATAGTGGTTGCAAATAGAGATTGCGTGTAACTACAAAATCAGGAGTAGTATATTGGAAGATAACTAAGTATAATAGCCCTCACAGTTGCACCATTTTTGGCAAGTCACAAAACCATAGACAATTGGATTCACAACTGATATGCAACTGTATTGAGGATGTTTGGGAGATGTCACAAATTAAAATTAGTATCTTTGTGGCTAGCATTCATAAGATATTCAATTATATGCCTTCCTAGAAAAAATATGGCTTGGTAAGTAGTTAGCCATTTGTAAGTTGTTTGGAGATTGTGATTAGTCATATCAAAACCTCTGTCAGTGGATGACTGCTGTTATAGGTGTTAATTCTGGCTCCTATTATGTAATTGAAGACGAAACTCATTATATTCAAAATTATCTAGATACATCATGTCATGTATTCAAAAGAATGTTTTGGATATCCAGACCATGCATTGAAGGCTTTAATTATTATAGTCCAGTATTGTATGTGGATGAAAAATTTTTATATGGCAAATACATAGGGTGTTTATTGATTGTATCCGAATTGGATAGAAATAATAAGGTTTTTTCTGTTGCATTTGCAATTGTTGAAAAAGAGAATAATGACAATTGGAGCTAGTTCATGAACAACATAAGGTTGTATGTGACAAAAAAATGAAAATTTGTGTAATAAATGATTGTCATGCTAGAATAATTAATGTGATGTGACATGATTGGTGGAAGATATGTGCTCATTACATTCGTCATGTGGCTAACAATTTTAATAAAAAAATTCAAAAACAATGAATTGAATAAGTCACTTACAAAAGCAGGTAATCATTTCCCCATTAAATATATTTAAATTTATAGATTACCCATATATGATTTAATAAATCATTAATGTCTATTTGTATTATTTATATAGGGTATGAACACTAGAAGAGAAAGTTTAAAAGGGTGATAGAAAGTATATATAAAGTTGAGCCTGTAACTAAGAAATAGATTGAGAGAATACCCTTAGATATGTGGACTCGTTCACATGACAAGGGAAAGCAATATGAGAGTATGACTACCAATATTATTGAGTCGGTGAATGACATGATCAAAGAATTGCGAGACATGCCCATCACTTCTTTAGTAAATGAGTTGTTCAAAAAAATGGTAGATTTTTTTGATAATAGACAATCAAAATATATGAAGGAGATTGCATATGAAGTTTTATATTATGAAGACTGACAATAATTATTGAATAAGAGGGTAACTAAAGCAAAAAGTCATTCTGTTGAGGATTATGATAGAGAGAAGGGAATTTTCTCTATCATTACTACTTCTAACAGCAGTAAAAAGAAATGAGCAAACGAGCAGTTCGTTAATTTGTTTGATTGCATATGCACGTGTGGCAAATTTCAATCAGCCAAGATACCTTGCTTCCATTACCAATTGCTTATCATGGTTCACAATCGTCTAGTCATGCTGCTTAGTAGGTACATTTGATGCATGGTCCATTGCAGACATGTGCATTAGACATTTCTGGACCATCACAAATACATATATCAGACACTCTTAGGCCATTATACGTTAGGACATCTAACTCTCTACATTCTCATCACATGACTTGGATTCTAGAGAATCATCAGAATCAAACTCTTTATCTTGATAGTTTACATAATGGTCTCATTGTGCTTCTCCACGGCTTACACCGCTTGTAATACCCCACCTATATAATAGGAATAATCTCATTATATAGTGGAATGCCACGTAACTAAGTAACTTTGTTAGAGTTAAAATTTTTTTCCGTTATTATTTCTATTTACCTGTTTATATCATATTAGGCATGCCAATTTCTTTCTTACCTTATATCGTGCATATACATATTACTTGATGTAACTATTTTTCACATTTTAAATATTTTTGTTTATGAAATATATTCTTAATTTATTTACAAGACATTTTATTTATCCATATGCATGATTAAATAAAAAAAAAAGTACAAAAAAACCAACCCAATAGTCGGGTCTTCAGTATCTCCTTTGATATGAGCATAAACTATTCTTGATTAGCTTTAAGTTTTAATATCTACAAGTTTCATTTCCTCACGCTAAACTATTTCTAGTTTAGTGGTACATATAAGCATTTAAGTTCTCTATGCAGTCACACAAATGCAATGCTATAAATTTCATATCAAGTATCACAATATTAACGCATGTGTCATAACAAAATGAATATATTGTTACATATGATGATATCACATTTTCATGGCAACATATACCTCATTTATTAAGTTAACTTACCTCATAATATAATTATAACTCATATTATGTCAAATTCATATAAATAAATTCATGTATATCATACAATCAACTCTCACTTTTTTTCTTTTGTCATTTAATTAATTTTCATGTGCTATTTTAATTTAATTAGTTACCATCTACTACTTTATTTAATTGTTAATATCCAACACATGTATATTTATTTGTCATATTAAATTTTTATTTTATGCTTGCACAACCAAATAATCACAAAGTAAAAAAATCATGTCACGTATAATATCCCATCTTGTTTGACCAATTATGGAATATTAACATACTTTAGTTTTATTCTCAAATTATAAGAAAAAATACACAAAATACTTACATTCAACTAATCTTCAATATATTTTATACCATTTCAATATCCAAATCATGTCCAAATTATTTATCTGTCATAGTCGATTCATAAATCAATATTGAATATGCATTTACATTTTTAATACCCGCTCATACTCAATCTGTATAAGTTCCATTATTAAGCATTTTACTTTATATATAAAACCACATTTATTATATAACATACTTCATAAAAGAAATTTCATATACCAACATAGTTTTCATGCAACATGTAAATAATTATTTCACAATCAATACGTATACAATAAACTTACCATTATTATTATTATTATTATTATTATTATTATTATTATTATTATATTTTTGTTTTAGTCTAGCTTATAACACCTATATCTAAACTCATCAATAAAAATACGAGATTGTCATTACTAGCCCGTTTAACATGGTCATTTTCAGCCTGTTTAATATTGTCATTTCCGGCTTTTTAAGTAATAGTGTAATTACTAGTTTTTTAAATAATAGTGTCATTACCGGCATTAAGATCTTATCACACGCTTATATTTCCTCTCATGTTTGGCATGCCAAACTATCTACTATTCTAATTCAATACTAGGTGTATTAGGGCTTTGAATTCAACTCTACTCACTCATATATATTTATTGACTATGAATTACTAATATATATATATATATATAACAATAAGATCTAAATTTCCAACAACAATCTTACATGCATATCATATCACATGAAATAGATCATAATACAACTTTCATACATATGGTATATTCCAATCCTGATATTAAGCTTCAATTTCAGTCACTTTATAATTAGATTCAGACCTTATGGTCTTTTATGAACTTTTAACTCATCGTCTTAACTTTAAATTTGCAAAAAAATCATCTGAATATGAGTTTCCTACTAAAAGATGTGATTGTTTTATCATGAGATGTTCAACCAAATTTTACTCAATATTCATTTAATATTACCTAATCCAAAATTTCGTAATCCATTTTAGACCTAGTTGCAATTTGAATTACAAACTTTTGTTCTTCATAATATTTACTATAAATTAACTTTCATTTCCAATTAGTTTCATATCAATCCAATTACTATAACAAAAGTTATGATAAAATTTGTCAAGGTCATTCTAGTGATTTTGTAACAAGACATCTCTTATACTTAATACAAATTAATCAATTCTCCAATCATATGTAATTATGTTTATTCCCAAAATTTTCAAATCTTAGATACATTCTTAAAACTCAACATTTCAAATCAACTTACTGCAAAACTATAAAAACAACAATTTAACACAATTATTATGCATTCAATAATCATCTATTAATTCTTATTCATAAATATGTCATAACATATAAATTCATCACTTTTCAACGATCCATACATATTAACAACCCAATATATTATTTTAAGTTCATAATTATGCCACATTATATAAAATTATTGATTAAACATACGCATGCGCAATCAAAATGCAAAGTGGCGAACTAATATGCAAATATGTACATACCTCAATTGAGTTGTACCTAAAATCCAAACTTATGGAACTTATTTATCCACTAGGAATCTCATCATAAAATTTAATATAAAACTAGATAACACATAGGGCTACAACTTTTATGTTTTGAGTTTCCTCAAATACAACCTCTATCATATTAAAAAGCAAGCAAAATTGTAGGTTATCCAGCTAAGTCTCAAACCTAAACCAATCTCATTCAATTGTATATATCTTTTCCTATAGACCAAATTTTACGAAAATCTTTATATAGACATCAACTTAAGACATAAATTTACAAGTTTGATGTTTCATGCTTCTTTAAAGTCCTTCTCTAACATAAAGAAAATAAAGTTCGAAGTTATTGCCTCCAAAATAAAATATAGTGAAAGCTTCAGCATGACCATTTATTTACTTGTAGACATTAAACTACAAATTATCAATTCTTGATTCAATATTAGCAATAAAATAAGAGTTAATTAATTTATCAATGATCAATTTGTAAAATGTAAATAGAACTTTGAAGAGAAAATTAAGGAAATAAAAAAAAAAAGAAGATGAAAAGAATTTTGGCCGGAAAGGAGAGAAAAAGAAAGCAAAAATGTATATATATATTCCTGTTGTTAACCAACTTATCCCTTTTTTTTTTGTCTTCTTCTTCTTCTTTTTTTTTTATTCTTTTTCTTTTATTATTATTATTATTATTATTATTATTATTATTATTATACATAACATTTTACTATTGGTTTCTTATATATATGATAGCTCAAGTTTAGTTTTAAGAAAAAGGAAGCTTAGTATTTGCCAATATTGGACTAGCTTTCTTTTTATATATATACGATGTTGTAGAGCCTGAATATTGAACTCATGATTTTTCATTTTTGCATTACTATTTTATGGTAGATTGTTTTTTAATAAATAGTAGGATATGATGGGAATATATTCATACTTTAAATTAATATAACTATTTTTTCAATTAGACAATGTCAAAGTCCATATTTACAAAATAAAATCTAACAGTTGAAATATAATTTGATAACTCTTAATTTCGAAGGGCTAATTATAAATTGTTTTACTAGTTGAATAAAGTCTCATTCCTTAATTATTCTTCATTTATTTGTTTTCTAACATTTAAATTAAAATTTTAAATTAATTATATGAACACATTCAATATACAAGGAAAAAAATTAATATGGACTTCTCTCATTTATTTTAATATATATTTTTAATTACTTTCTTTTACTATACATATTAAAATATTAATAGATCACGTTTAGCATAAATATCTCATTAAATCCTGAATTTTGCACGTTTTATTTAAACTATATGAATTTTAACTTTACTGACTATTCTAGCTTTGGTATCACATAATCGTGTAACAAATGTAGGTGACGCTTATGTGAATTATCCAATCAATCTAATAGATGACATGTCAAAATGGGAGACAATCCATATAAACACCAATTAGATTCAAAGTGCGATTACATGATACTAAAACTATATTTATTATTAAATAGTTAAAATTTATATAATTTAAATGAAATGTTTATAGAATTAGATATAATAATAAAAAATGCTTAAAATTGAGAATTTAATGCATGTGATATTTACCCCGCAGTTTATTACTTGTGGTGGGCTAAAAATTAAAGTAAAAGTTGGAGTGCTTATTTTTAATCATGAAAATTCAAGACTGGATGTTATTAAAAGGGTATACATGTATTCGAATGCATAACATTTGCAGCCAAATCAAATTAACACGTTGAATCCTAGGTTAATTCATTGATGTCTATCTTAGGTGGTCAAGGTTAGAGCCGGAGCTACTGTATGAAAAGGGTATAGCCTCTAAATTTTGAAATTTCTTCATATATATAATATAATTAAAATTTTTGAAAATATCTTTTATATATTTTATTTGTTAATTTATAAGTTGTCTATAATTCTTTTTTGTTTTATTTCTTTTTCTATTGAACTTATATAATGACAGTTTAAGACATGTTATTTTATTTAATGAAATTATTTGTATTCCGGATTGTTACTGTTTTGATATTTTTAATTAGACATCTAAAAAATTTAGAGTCAAAATCACTAACAGGAGTAGCAACAAAAGCGGATTCGGAGCGAATTTTTTCATTCCGTCTCCGATCCCAAAAATAAACACCGTCCCTGATCCTGATGTGAAAAACTTTTAATCTCCATTTCCATCTCGAACCTCGACGCATATTTTCTACTCAATCTCTGATTTCATAAAAAAAAAATTCTATTTTTTAATATTAAAAATATTTTTTTTGTTTTTATTTATTTTAATTAACGAATTAATTATATAATTTTTAAATAAAAAACTTATTTTTAATTTTATTATTTTTTAGAAATTATTTATGTGACAAATATAAATAAATATTATATATGTAAATATATAAATAAATTAATAAAATATATTAGAGTGAGATACATACGGACTGTTCCCATTCCGTTCTTGTTACATAATTCTTGGGGATCGGGTGGAAAAAAAATATAAGGAAAACCTTCCCATTCAGGCGAATTCAGATTTGAGACTCACAGAATTGCGATCCCTAGATCAAGGCAAATAACTAATTAATAATGCATCCCCGATTATAACTCACTTGAATTATACATTTCCTCAGAGATACAAAATCCAAGTTCATTTGTGATTGCAGGCCCTAAAATTAGGTGACCAACCTATCTAGAAGAAAAGCAGACTTTTACTTTGGAGGTGAAAATGTGTTGTCTATTAGCTTCCATGTCAGACAGACCGCCAACTCCGTGGTCTTAGGTTGCCAGTCTTGAGGGTTTAACTGCCAACTTCCTATAGTCTTATTTATTTACATTTTTATTCACAAAAAAAAAAAAGAAGAAATTAATTGAATCAGGTGATGCATGAGAAGATTCAACATTTCCAGCCATATTTCTTCCTTTTTTTCATCTCCATGCTAATGTCATTTGTATATAATTAATTAAGATTCTGTTTTCTTATTTTATATATGTACTAAGACTATAGTTGTTATATATGCTTAATTTTTTAGTATAAGGTATCCGATTAGATATTAGAACTCGAGATCTAGTCATTCTAATTATCATACCAGTATCACTAAGCTAAAGCTTAATATTTATTTATGTGTTTTGTTTTGTTTCCTCCTAACATTGTTCTAGCTACTAACTACTTGAACAATATTTCAAGTTCCAGTACCCTCCTTCATTTGTATATATTAAAAAAAAAAATGTCCTAGCTACTCATGCTATAGCCTGAATTATCTGTAATTTTGCAATAAACAACCATTTGTCAAGAAACATAAAAATTTACATTATCAAACTGAAAACAATGAATTGAATGAGGATGAAAATATCATATAAAGTTTATATGCAACAGTTTTACACCAGAAACTCCCCAAACTTAACTGTCAAATTCTTTAAAAAAGAAGAAAAACAAACACAGCTTTGATTTTCACACCACCAGCTAATCCATCTTACCCTCTTACACTCTGTTTAATTACCTTCTCTTATTCTTGCTACCCATCAACAATGAAAAGTAAAAAAGAATCCTGAAGAAAAATCCCCATGCCACAGTTACCCACAAGCAACCCCACTTGCTTAAATCGGTGATCCCTTGTTGCTTCAAAATATCTGAGCCAGTGGTCAAGCAAGTTGAGCTTGTTATCGTCATGCCCAAAGTATCAGATAAAGTTTTCAGCAATCTTACTTTGACAGAGCTTGGTACTGATCCCAGAGGAGTATTGTCGAAAATCTGGACACCTCTTACGAAACATTTGATGGGATCTTCAAATTCGTTCTGTAACACAGCTTCATAAGGATATTTCACCAGTGACATGTAGTGAAACCATATCCAGTAAGGTGGGATTCTATCTCTGTTGATGAAGAAGCCACTGAACAGGAGGAAATAGGCTAGTATGGCTACTACTATGGTGTAACCCAGCATTACATGAGGCACTACTCCTGATAGAAATGTAACGAAAGAGTTTCCGGCCCAGAAAGAGGCAAATATTATCAAGAAATAGAATAAGAACCCTGAAAAACCGCCGTCGAGACCCACAGCCCAGAATGTGAGGGCGGAGAATGAAAATGAGAGGAAAACCAATGATGGTAGAGAAACTAGGGCATGTGATAATACATATGAAGATCTTCTGTATGCATTATAAGCAGTTTCTCTCATGAAAATGTACCTTTCTTGAAGGAAAACAGGAAGAGCGTCTGCACAGGTGTAGAATGTTGTTGACATGGCGAATGCGAAAAACCCTAATCTTTCTTGAACTCCTTTAGGTGAATTATCCAGCTGCCAGAACATGGTAGCTAGAATAAACCCAGTAACCAAGACTGCACCCAATCGAATTCCAAACAATTCAGGCATTCTTTTCGAATTTGTCACTGATCTTTTAGATAAAACTGCCATTTCGATCCACAATGGATTGGCGAATGTAGGCACCATTGAATTAGGACTGGCATCATTGTTTGTAGCACCTGAAACCAACTTCCCTTTCGAAATGCTTGCACTTATTGCTTCTTTTAAAGACAATCCATGGCGGTCTGGTTCGGTATTTGGTGAATGCTTCATATTCTGCCATGTTTTGTTGAACTCCACTAGACTTCTCGTTCCTCCGGGCGAACCTTCCAGCTCTCGAATTAGGTCCAATGCAAACTCCGTCCGGTTCTCATTTTCCGGTATCGGATGCCCGAATTCGGCGAAGAAAGACGGCAGATGTGAAGGCGGGCCGCTGTAAACGGTGTGGCCGCGAGATAAAAATATCAACCGGTCTAACAAGCCCAGTATCCTGTAACTCGGCTGGTGGACAGACATGATCACTATACTCCCTGTGTGCGCTATCCTCTGCAGTACCTTCACCACCATGAATGCACTGGTGGAATCGAGTCCCGAAGTCGGTTCATCCAGGAAGAGAATAATCGGGTCATGGATTATATCAATACCAATTGAAACACGACGTCGTTCTCCTCCAGAAACACCGCGATGACCTTCGTCTCCGATGACCGTCTTAGCTGCGTTTCGCAGCCCTAACTGATCGATGAGAGCTTGAACTCTCATTTTCTTCTTCGATCTCGACAAGCTTCTCGGCAGCCGAAATTCAGCGGCAAACATGAGAGTTTCTTCGACGGTGAGCATCGGGAATAACAGATCATCCTGCATCACGTACGCCGATATCACTTTGATCGTTCGAGATTCCAAAGTTTCGCCGTTTAATTTTATCGTCCCTTTCAAGCTTCCCTTAGCTATCCGGTTTGCTAATGCATCAATCAGCGTGGATTTTCCAGATCCGCTAGCTCCAAGCACAGCTAAAATTTCTCCGTCGCGGGCCTCACCGGAAATGTCATTCAGAAGAGTCTTCGTCGTAGTGAACAAACTTTCTCCGGCCACAGGCTCAGTCTCAGTAGCAGCACCGAGGTGGTGCTGCCGCGGAGTAAAAATAGCAGGGAGCTTCATTTTACGGCGGACTTTAACGCTGTAGTTGAGATTATTAAAGGAAAGAATGAAGGGAATAGACCTCGGAGGCTCCATGTTGGTGTCCCCGAGCTCAAGCACTTGATGGACCGGCGTTTCACTTCCATCACCAGAAGCTTCTTTGCGTACATCTCCAACTCGCTTAAGCAACTGGCCAAGCGTGGGCGACGTAGGAGCAATAGCGGAGCGCGAAGGGAGACGATGAAGCTCCATACTCTGAGAGGAGTAAAACGGCAGCGTATTACCAGCTGCAGCCCGAGACATTTAGTACACACTTATAAAGAGATAGAGGGAAAGTAGGGAGAGTTTGAGAATAATAGCGTTGACGGCGTGAAGGAGGTTGGAGGAGCATGCGGTGGCGCTTGTTTGCGTAAGAGAAATAACGGCGAGTAAACAGCGTTAAAGACGAGCAATGAGGAGGTGGTGAAGATGTTGATGGTGGAATATGGATGAAAAGGTTTGTGTTAGTTTATATAAGCAACTTTTGGGTTTCTGTTAAATAAATGAAAAGAGAAGAAATTAACAGTTTCATGAAGGGCGGGGAGGTGAGAAAAAGGTGACCTAAAATCTCCTACTTTAGTTGTCTATACGTCTCCTCGAAGAAACGTGGAGGATTGTGGTTGGTTGATATATGACAAGCGGTCAAACTGGGGTTTTGAAGTTGGAGGAAGGGTTTTTGTAAATCAAGCAGGTCAGGTGTTGATCTACTGTTTACGTAATATGTGTATTTAGTCCAAAATTTGAATATGTATAACTTGAGATAGTTAGACTCTATCCTCTCGTAACTAATAGGTTATGAATACGAATTCTGAATATGAAATATCTATTAAATTTAAGAAAATGTATTTTATCGATATATTTTTTTAGTTTGGTGTTATTAGCAAAACTATTTACAATATTGATGTAATTTTTAACAAAATTCCAAATTTGATGTGACTTGTAATGTATTTTCCAGTTTAGGATGGCTTGGCGGGAGAAAGAGTTAGTGCGGCGCACTGAACAGTGCCCATCAGTGTGCCACTATAATTTTTTTTTCATGCATGTGTTTATTAGTTTTTAAATTGTACTTAGGTATACTATTATTATTTAAAAATTAATAATAATTAATTTTTTTGTTAATAATAATAATAATTAATTTTGTAGTAAAAATTATAGATAAATAATAATTTGATATTTGACTGTAGTTAAGAGTTATTATATAAAAAATTTATTGTAACATAATTAAATTGTTAATTAATTACTATGTACAGAAAAATTATTAACTACTATTTAACGAATAAATTAAATTCATAAATTAAATTAAGAATTTAAGATAATTAATTAAAATATTAATTAATGTAAATAATATTTATTTAGATTTAATATAATAATTTCTCACAAATAAATGATAAAATATTAAGAGAATATTTTTTTATTTAATAATAATTGCTTCAGTAGAGGGGGCAGAGCCTAGCACGCCACATGAAAGTGGCTATCGAGCGCCACTTGAATTGGTGCACCGCGCACCGCTTTATGTGCTAGCCACGTGGCACGCTAGCAAAGTAAACTGGTGCACTGCTCAGTGTGCCACTAAAAATGGCACACCGCACAATTTTATGGGATATTTCTTAAAACGAGGTATTTAAAAATTTTATTTACAGATTTATGATAAAATTAAAAATTACAAGTTTGTGGTACGGTGCGCCAGTTCAAATGGAAAGCATGACTATGGTGCGCCATTTGGACTAGTACGTGGCCACGTGGCAAAGCGCGGTGAGCCACCGTGCGCCACGTGGCATAGTGCGCCAATTCGTCTGACGCATGAAATTGTGGCATGCGCCACGTGGTGCGTGGTGTGCTATGTGGCGCACTCCGCTAATGGTGCGCCAGTCCAACTGGCGCACCACCTTCTTCAGCCTCCCTCAGGAATCCTTCAGTCTTTTTCTAAACGCTTTTTTTTCTTTCAGACCCGTGATCATACAAGCAAAATAAATATATGATCATTGCGTTATTTCTTTCTCTATCTCGATTTCTCTGGTCATCCTCTTTCCTCCATTTCTCCTTCCTTCCTTATTTCATTTTCTTGATTCTTGAGATAGATTTATATTATCAGTGAAACGGTTTGTACAATTTCTTTCTCTAGTAAGTCAGCAGTTTCTTTCCTCCACTCTTGCAATCTGCAAAACAAAGGTTTGTTATTTTTTTCGTTAATGAATTTAGATTAATGTTTTTTTATTATTTATTTTTTAAATGAAGCAATGAAAAACTAGTTCGGTAATTAATTTTCAGTAGAAGTTAAAAATATTAAAAAATTATTGAAAAAAAAATAATCAGTAATGTATTTTTGGTTAAATGAATTATTCTTGTTCTAATGATATATTTGATTTTTTGTCTGGTGCATTATAAAAAAATTTGGTACTTTGGATTGTGCGGCTGAAGATCGTATAAAGGAAATTTTATATATCCCGAGGTAATATATAGATAAATTTATATAAATTATAATTTTGGAAAAAATAAAATTTGAAAAAAAAAATATAGATAAAAATTTTATGTAGATAAATGTCAGAAAAAAATACATATAATATTTTAAGTAATTTATGTGCATAAATAATATTGTAAATTTATGAATAAAAGCACCATAGTATTAGTAGATAAATTTTAATAGTTGTAGTAAATATTTAATTAATGTGCATAATAATAATATGTCATGTATAAATAGTTGTGGTAATTATTTAATTAATGTGCATAATAATATTATAAAATTATGAATAAAAGTGATGCAGTGTTAGTAAATCAATTTTAATAAGTTGATAAACTTATTTAGTGAAAATATTATTAAAACTTAGAGTAATAATAGTTATGTAATAATAATGACGATAATATTTATAATACAAATTTATTATAAATTATAAAAAATAATTATAAATATTTAATAATTGTAGATTTTTAAAATGACATGAGTTTATTATTTTTTAATTTAGTATTAAAGGTTAGTAATATTAATTGCATATTTTAAAGTGATATGAGTTTATTATTTTTTGTTATATAATAACTTTATAAAGTAATATATAGCTGTGATGATTAAATATTTAATTTATTGTAATATATTTAAGTTATTTTATTTAGTTTGAATAAAATAAATTTATTAATAATAATATGTTATGTATAAATAGTTGTGGTAATTATTTAATTAACGTGCATAATAATATTATAAAATTATGAATAAAAGTAATTTTAATAAATTGATAAACTTATTTAGTGAAAATATTATTAAAATTTAGAATAATAATAGTTATGTAATAATAATGACAATGATATTTATAATACAAATTTATTATAAATTATAAAAGATAATTATTTTTTTCTTATGCCATATTAATATTTGTAGATTTTTAAAGTGACATGAGTTTATTATTTTTTTAATTTAGTATTAAAGGTTAGTAATA
>CATIWF010037757.1:0-12859 GCA_949630135.1 Balakata baccata | reverse complement strand
AGCTCTAGGTCTCGGTTAAAATTAGAGATTTCAAAATTTTTTAATTTAATCAAAACATGCAATCAAATATTGCATGACATGAAAATACATTTTTCATATTAACTTTAAGCATTTATTCATAACTTTTAGCAAAACATATTTTGTAATATTTATAGATAATATCCATTTTGCTAAGATCATCCTATAATTTTTAAGAACAAGATGGAAAAATAAAAAGTTTAGGCAAACATTTTAGAATCAAGTTCACCAAGTGCGCAAACCAAGCAAAAAGATAAAAAAACTTTAATTACGTTGATGATACTTCTTTGCTAGTCATAGATGTGTAATCATAAAATATTTCCCTTGAATCGAAGAAGGAAAAATTGACAGAATTTTTTTTCTTCTTATAGGAACCATTCGGTGCACTAGAACAAACCCCCCTTGGGACATTGGATTTTGATTTTCTGACCTTTTTTTTACTTTTTATTTTTATTTTATTTTTAATTTTAATTTATGATACAATGATAGTGCAACAATTACATAGTTCTGGCTACCACCATTAATCATAGAATCAATATTATTTTCTATTAACCATGATAATTACTTTAATATACTTCTATGGTTAATTTAATTAACAGCTTAATTAAATTTTAATAATTTTAATTAACACTTTAATTAAAATTATAAATAGGAGAAAAATTTAAAATTAATCAATATTAATTTTAACTCAAAAAGTATAAGTGATCATTTCTAATTAAATTACTCTGCACATCATAAATATGGACTAGCCAAATAATCTAATTTGGGTGTGACTTATGAAGTCAATAATTTTATCAGAATGGAAATATAATATTAACTTCTTAATATTATATCGGATATTATTTCTGAATTACTCGTATACCCGGATATATTAAATATCCTTCCGGAATTCTTTTTTTCATTACCAATAAAATCTCATATATTAATTTGATCTCTAAATCATAATATTAAATCCTCTCGTTATGATCCCGATATTGATTAAGGTTACAACATGTCAAATCATATTGGTCAATATTCCAATGAGTGATAATTTGTGTTTTAATTAAAATAAGACTTATCATTATTAATCTAATTAATAATTTAATCTTATATTGAATAAATTATATTTCTCTTGACCAGAAATTTACTTTATCAGAATCAAAATATTAACTACATTATAATATTGCCCTAGTGCTACAAGGTAACGAGTTATACTATTAGTAATCTCATGTCTCACTACATAACTAACTGTGGTGACTACGAGTTGGATTACCAAACATAAATAGTCCAGTACAAGGCAAAAGCACTTTAACATCTACCTATGAAAGGACAGTTTTGATACTTCAAGTCAAAAGACTTCGAGTCGTAAAAGACTCATATATTATGATCAAGATAATAATTTTTGACATCTAGTACTATCTATGTAATTGTTATCAGGCAATTTTTTGGATGATACCCTTAACTTTTTAAGAACTCACTAATTTATCTAGATATCATTATATCGTGAAAAATGAGATTTCTCCTCAAAATAAACCATATGATAACTTAGAGATTCAATAAATGCCCAATTTATTGTCCTATACCGGTTATGAATATTTTTAACATTATCTTTTACTAGAGATATTTATCTCATTATTATCAACAACTTGATAATAAATTATCTATAGATAATTAAATGGTTGTATATTTTATAGTATATTTAACTATTGTATTCATAATATAATCAACAACCTGAATATTTATTTATTATGAATATGAAATATACACGTATCCATTGTGATATATTATTTAAAAGCAGTGAATGCACTAGGGCATACATACCGCTGATAACATTTAGAGCTGCCCAACGAACTCAAAAATGGGTGTCCTCACTAGCTTCAATTACTGATTCCACCATGTTAATCATTTCCTACAACATTAGATGGAAAATAATATTAATACATATTTTACTCTATAAGATATAGGATGGGTAATTAATGGAAGAGTAAGAAAGGATAAAGATAAGAATGGAAATACAAAAAAAATGAAGGAGAAAAATATATGACTACTTTTTATTATTTGGGAGAGTGTTAAAAGAGAAGGTAAGTATTTAAAATAACAAAAAAAATCTCATTAATTTAAATAAGAAAAATAGAAAAATAAGGATAAAATTGTAAATAGATAATTTTTTTTCCACCTACCTCTCCCTACACCCCAATTTGGGGTGTAGCAAAAATAAAGAGAATGGGGGAAGGGAGGGGTAAGCCTTACCCTTCCTTACCCCTCCATTTTCCATGTGTCTCTCTTTCTAAACATAAGTAACTACCTCATCTATCCTTGCATTACTTACTCCTTTTTATCCTCCATCCAAACAATACCTAAAAGAAATTGTGCACCCATGGCAGGTGCTAATCGGGCCAACCTCTCTACTCCTTTAGCAAAAGCACTCGATTTGGACTCTATCTTGTCAGGCCAATACCATTTCTGGTCATCATCAACTTTCTCAAGCACAAGAAATGTTCGAAGAATTATCATTTTGACCTCATAAACAAATTCCTCACACCGTTCCCCAAATTGGAAGAAAATTAGGTCTACGAGTTCTAAGGAGAGAAACGTTGTTCTCTCTTGAAAATTAGGGTTCTCCAAAAATAGAAATGCTCATCGAAGTAATTGATCAAGAAAGTTGCTCAATAAATCTGACATATACATGTGTGTTTTGTTCAATTCTTTGAGCACATTCTTGATTACTGGAAACCTTTTTCCTTGAATTCAGGAAGAAAAATAATGAAGTAGAGGCTAACAAAGACTTGAAGATTTGTTGATTACTGGAAAATGACGAATTAGGGGTTTTTTGGGAGGGGAGAGAGACAGAGGGGCTAACATGAAATTGGCGTGTTAGTGATTCAGTTATAACTTGTGAAAGCATGAATTAGGGGTTAAAAATATTATTGGTACCAAAATTTTTTGCTTAGTTGTAAAATTGTATCAAAATTTTGATTTGTTACAATTTGATACCCAAGTCAAAATTCCAATAAACCAAAATGATGTGTCATCCTGTTGGCATGTCACGTCAGCATGCCATATCACTTAGTCAACATGCTACGTCAGCTTTTTTACTAAATTTTGATTTGTGTACCAAATTGCGATATTATAAAAATTTTACTACCAAATTGTAACAAATTAGAGTTTTGATATCATTTTGCCACTACGTAATAAGTTTTGATACCAAGAATATTTTTAACCCCACAAATTAGACTCTGAAGTGGAAACTCAATTATGAGGTTTAGAATTGTGGTTGAGTATGAAAAAAAAACAGATTTTGAATTTTTTTATTTAATTAATTAATTTTTTTTAATTTTTTATAAATTGATTTATGTTTCTATTTAAAAATAGTTTGTAAAATTCAAAAAAATTAAAAATATAAATTTTTTTTCCCAAAAACTTTTTTTCAAAGGTATTGTCAAATGGCCCTATATATATTTGAAAGGTTATTAATTTTAGCACTTCCTATCACAATTTGCAAAAAGATTACATAATTTTTCATTTTTCTAACAATAATGTCCAATAAGAAAAATTAGTCATATTACCTTATGTAATAGCTAGAATTTTTTTTTGCTGAAAAAAGATAAATCAATATAAATTTGCTTACTTATCGAAATATTACGGCAAATTTATAATTTAAAGAGAAACACACTTTCTCTACTCTATCTCCTCCTTCAACATGTACAAATTAGTAACTACATTTTCTCCTTTTATAAGCACAAGAGCACCTCGAATCAACTTCATGATTCCTTTTTTGGTTTTGACTCTGCATCCAAGGTTATCTAGTTGACGTAACAACAAGTTCTTTTTTAGGCCTTCCACATGCCGCACTTGTTGAATGGTGTGAATTATGCCATCATGGAACTTTAATTTGATAGTTCCATTGTCGAAAATCTTCAAGGCATGATCATTACAATTGTATACAGATCCCTCAGAGACAGGTTCATATTGATGGAACCATTCCCTTCAAGAGGTCATTTGAAATGTGGCTCCCGAGTCAATAAACCACACATCCGCAAATGTCTTCCTACATTAGTTGTCGTTGCTTCACAACACAAGCATGGTTTTAAATAATAACTGTTACACATCGTAACAACCGTTATTTAAAGGAAAATTGCCTCAGCATTACCGTTACTCCCGTTATACCATGCTGTTTTATTTTTTGCAATGGAAACGGCCGTTATGGCATTACGTAATGGGTAACGGTGAGAGGTAACCGCAATCTGCCTTAATCGATTGTTGAAGCAAATCCACAACAAAACTTATTTAGTTCTCGCAGTCAAGGAAATTTGGACCATTCTACTGATTTGATTCTCACAATCATAGAAATATGAGCAATCCAAGGATTACCTAAGACAACATCATCATCAGAGGTTTGAATGTTGAAATTGATAGATTTAGGAAGCAGGTAAGGATCGTAACTATAAAGAACAATATGTAGACAATGATTTGAGGAAGGTTATGATGGTGATTTTCCAGTTGTTATTCCTCTTGGTTCTACTGAAGCTTTTGGTTTCCAGGATGGTGATTTTCCAATTGTGGACAATGGTTCGATGAATTTTTTGGTTTTAGAGAGGGATAAGTTTGATAGAAAATATTGGAGCTTTTGGTTTCTAGTGGGTTTAGGCAATAAATTGACTAGAAACGTGGCACTAAAAGCTCCTCGATATAAACATGTGGACTCTATTAAAGAAAAAAAAAATGTATAAATAGGTACAGGTAGGTTGAGGGGGATGACAATTAAATTCTTATTTAATTTGTAATTTCTTTAAAATGTTGCATAATTGAAACCTAGTTTACTTTTTTTGAAAGTGAAACCTAGTCTACTCCAATTCTTTTTAAATTTAAAAAGACAAATTTTATTTTTTTTCAAAATGAACTAATATGAAAAAATAATAGTAATGGAATTTTAGATTCAATTCCTTTAATTTAAAATAGATGACTAATATAAAATCCAATAATAATTTTATCTAATAATTAAAAATTGAAATTAACACACTAATAGTATTATTTCAATTTCTCTTTTTCCTTGACCCCTCTAAATATAACTTCGGATTTTAATAATTTGGAACTAAATAGGACATTTTTTTAAGTAATAAAAGTTGAAAAAAACTAAAAGGACTTCATGCTTAATAGTTTCACTCGGTTTAGAGCCTCACAATCTAATTAATTATTTTTATTATAAACAAATAGTTGAAAGAAATATTTTAGTGATAGTAATATGTTAGGTGATATAATATTCTCAACGGTGCTTTGTACTAGTTATAATATTTATTATGTAACAATTACTTAAATCTATGAACTATATGTGTTTTTCTTTTAAATTTATGCTAATTAGATAGTTATATTTCTTAATTGTATTGAATTCTATTAAAATACATTAATTTATGTGTTTTGCAATTTTTAAAAAAAATTTGCGCTGCGACAGTCCATTACCGTTTCGTTATGCCATTATGGATCCATTTTCGTTACACATGACCACGTCTAGGATCACGGCCGTTACTGAGATTTAAATTTATGAACACAAGGCATCACTCTCGTTGGATGTACTTGCAATATTTTCTTGTGCGGGAAGAAGAGCAAGAATTACCTTGCATATTTTTAGTATTGTTGCAGCGAAATGTGGAGAACAAGCTTTCGAGTGAGCATACTCAATTTTAATTTATTTTTTTAATTGAATTCAGTATAATAGTTACTTCTAAAACAGGAATCATCAGGAGAGTCTTCTACTCCTTTTTCACGCCTGCTATGATAGGAATCTAGAAATTGCAGAGATGTATAATTTTAACCATTGATGATTATAGGTTCCTAAGTAGTATAATATCTGATTAGAAACAAATGACTGTTGTAAATAGCTGCTCGAGGAATTGATGTCAGTGCAGAGTTTGATGGATCTATATTTAAAACCTACATCTAAGGTAACATGATTATGCTACTTTTGACATTTTATATGCTGAGCATACTCTTCTGTTTTGTGAATATAATTCTCTCTTGGCAGACTTTTAAGAATGCTTGAAGAGTGAGTAGTTTATTAAATTTGCCATATTTTTTTAGTAGCTTGCTTAGTGATTTTCTTATATATTCTTTGTGTTATATAAATACTTGGTCAAAGCTACAAATTAGCTCCAGAACTATATCCTATGAAGCAAATCACCTTTTAACTTTGACTCAATACAATTAAGCCTAAAATTTTAAAATCGGTACAAATTAGCTCCTGAACTATATCTTATAAAGCGAGTCACTCCCTTACCAGACTAAATTGGCTCAACAGTTCTAGGTTAACGGTTCTAACAAAATTATAGTTAAGGGACCTAATTACACCGATTTTAAAGTTCTAAGGTTAATTACACTGAGTGAAAGTTCAGAAGGTGACTTGATCCTTAAAGTATAGTTTAGAGTCTACTTTGTACCTTTAGCCTAAACACTTTCAGGTTCTTTGAGGAACTTTTTGATAAAGATAATATCAACCTCACCTGTAACTTTCAACTCTTTGCTAAAGTATATTATATACCCTTGTTTAACTTCTACATTTTACTCTCAATTTTATTTTTGTCAGACAATGTTTAAGGATTTAACTATCTTGTTCGAAAAATATTCTCGGAAATTGAAATTGTAATGCATATTGAGCTCATGGTTCTTTTATGTAGATATTGGCAAGTGATTCTTTGGCAACCAAGGAAACTACTGAGATAGTGATAGAAAAGCTAAAGCAACTAAACTTTCCGTTTTCTACTTTTAACATAAGGAACCCTTTAACCACAATAAATCAATGAATCAAGTATGTCTCTCAGATTATCAGACTGCTGGCTCTCAACAATGCTTATGGCCAACAAAGTTCCTTCAACCAATTCCATGTAATCTATTCCATTGAGGAACTTTTGATGAAGGCCAATGATAGAGAATTGGTAGAACTTTAGAAATATCTAGAATTAGGGCACCTTAGGGATGATGAAAGGCTATTAGGTCTTTCTAATCATTAGGTTTCGGATATAAGAAGGGAATGGGAAGCAAGAGGCTAGGGGTTGTTATGATTTCAGCATTATTGACGATCTCTCTGCTGAGCAGGAGGTTAAAGAGTGTCTCCCTAGGCTGTGATCATTTCACAGTGTTTTCTTTTCCTTTTATTTGTATTCTTGCTATCTCCACCATCCTAACAACTATAGAGCTCATTTTTCAATCAATACAAAGTTTCAGTAGATTACTCATCTTATTTACTGTTTCCTGTTGAAGTTTATTGGGTTAGTTTTGTTGATTTGTAACATTGGTCCGACCTACAGCTCCATGGAGAACGCCACTAGTAGTACTACTCCAGTTGAAGCATTGAACCAACAATTATCCGCTATTCACCTTAAACAGTTGAAGCTTCAGGAGAATCAAGACAAACTCGAGAGAATGACTATGCAATGGAAGGAAAGGATGGAGAAAGATGAAGGAATGGGTACTAATGACCAAGAGGAGGATAAGCAACGACTTTCTTATTCTGTATGCAGCAGCCCAAGAGGTTTTAGAATAACATGTTACACAAGAAAGTTCTCAAATAGTTTCAAGTTACCTTTAGTAAACCATGATTATGAAGAATTGCAGGGGAAGAGCAAACTGCTCCATATATTCTTCCAGCTGCATCTTGTTCTTTGAGCAAATTCTTGAGAACCTTTGATTTATGTAGCCGCTGAGCCCCAAAATTTCTCCCTAAAAGTTAAGAATGAAACAAACTTGATAATATAAGGATTGAAAATACAAGACAGAAGCAAAAACTAATAAAAGATAAGTTTATGCTCATCAAAGCTAGACATGCTTAAGAAATAACGAGCGAGTAATGGAATGAGTGAAACACTTGTTTAGACATACATGAATGATTACATCGGTTAGGGCTTTCAAACACAATATAGCATAGTTGTTAAAGGCGCGCTCGAAGCTCGAGACTCACCAAACTCTAGCCTCAGCGCCTTGAAAACCCAAAGGTGGGCACTGTCGTGTGCGCCTGGGCACGCCTTTGTAACATTAATTAAATATTTATTTTTTTTTTTGTTTTTAGTGTGGAGAAATCTAAACTATTGATTATAAATTGAAAAAAACTCTTAGTAGGTCTTACCACATATAATTATTTTCAAAACAAACAATAAAAAAGAAAAAAAAATTAGGGCAAAGAAAATATTTATTCCAGTCTCCACAAAGACAATTTGAACAACACAATTTAAGTACAAGGCTAATTTTGCTTTGCTATGATAATTCATAATTGATAAGTATTAGAACTTGTTAAATATAGTATTAGTAAGCTTAGGATCCTTGTATGTTTAGTAAATCTAGAAGCCTTATGTTTGGGATATCAAACCTTAATTAAGTTTTTTTTCCCTTTGTGTTTGTGTTTCTATTTTATTGTTATGAATTAGTCCACAAAAAGTACTGAAAGAGGAAAATATAATTGGATTGAGAGAAGCCTTAGGTCCCAGTTAAAATTAAAGATTTCAAAATTTTTTAATTTAATCAAAATATGCAATCAAATATTGCATGACATGAAAGTACACTTTTTATGTTAACATTAAACATTTATCTATAACTTTTAGCAAAACATATTTTGTAATATTTATGGATAATATCTATTTTGTCAAGATCATCCCATAATTTTTAAGAACAAAATAGAAAAATAAATAGTTTAGACAAATCTTTTAAAACCAAGTTTACCAAGTGTGCAAACCAAGCAAAAAGACTAAAAGTTTTAACTCAAAAAATATAAGTGATCATTTCTAATTTAATTCTCAATTAAATTAATCCCCACATCTAAATATTGACTAGACAAATAATTTATTTTTGGTATGACTTATAAGGTCAATAATTTTATTAAAATGGAAATATAATATTAACTCCTTAATATTATATTAGACATCATTTCTGAATTTCTCATGCACCCGGATACATTAAATATCCTTCCATAATTCTCCTTTTAATTACCGATAAAATCTCAAATATTAATTTGACCTCTAAATCATAATATTAAGTCCTCTTGTTAAGATCATGATATTGATTAGGGTTACATCATGTCAACCTATATTGGTCAATATTGTAATGAGTAATAATTTGTGTTCTGATTAAAATAAGACTTATTATTATTAGTCTAATTAATAATTCAATCTTACATTGAATTCCTAGTCAGGAATTTATTTTATCATAACCAAAAAATGTCAACTTCATTAAGATCTTGCCCTGGTGCTAAAGGGTAACAAGTCCTACTATTGGTAATCTTATGTCTCACTACACGACTAATTGTGGTGACTACGAGCCTGATTACCAAACGTAAATAGCCCAGTACAAGGCAAGAGCACCTCCACAGCTATGCATAAAATGACAATCTTAACACCTCAAGTCAAAGGACTTCAAGTTATAAAAGACTCATAAATTATGAATAAGATAATGATTGTTGACATCTAGCACTATCTGTATGGTTATTATTAGACGTCACTGTTTGGTACTCTTAACTCTTTAAGAACTCACTGGTTTATCTAAATATCATTATATCATGGAGAATGAGATTCCTCCTCAAAATAAACCATATGATAATCTAGAGGTTCATTGAATGCACAATTCATTGTCCTATATCCGTTGTGAATATTTTTAAGATTATCTTTTATCAAATATATTTATCTCATTATTATCAATAATTTGATAATAAATTCTCTGTGAATAATCAAAGGGTCATATATTTTATAGTATATGTAACTATTGCATTCATAATTTAATCAACAACTTGAATATTTTATTATACGTATCCATTGTAGTATATTATTTAATATATAAAAAGCAGCGAATGCATTACAATATACACATCACTGATAACAAACTCTCACTTGCACTATTGTCATACACTATAGTATCTAAGACCTATCTTCTGAAGATAATGGTCTAACTGTATTTGTGTCATAGGTTTTGTAAATGGATCAGCTGCATTGCCAACTGATGGAATTTTTTGCACCGAAGTATCATCTCTCTCAACTATTTCTCTAATTAAATGATAACATCGAAGCACATGTTTGAAGTTCTTGTGAAACCTTGGTTCCTTAGACTATGCTATAGCCCCATTATTGTCACAATAAAAAGAAATGAGACTCCGAATAAATGGAACCATATCTAAATTCATTAGGAAGTTCTTCAACTATACAGCTTCTTTGGCAGCATCTGAGACTGTTATATATTTTACTTCTGTAGTAGAATCGGCAATTGTCTTTTGCTTGGAACTTTTTTCATACTACTGCACAAAGACTATGTCTGGTCTATTACACAAGATAGCATATATAAGACTGCCTATGACTGAAGCATATGGTATGCCAGCCATTCGTACTCTTTCTTCATGAGTTTTTGGACTCATCTCCTTAGAAAGATGCACTTCATGCCTCACAAGTATTAATTCTCTTTTGAAAATTTTCATCCCAAATCTTTTTAAGATCTTTTCCAAATAGAGGGCTTGAGACAACCCTAACATTCTCTTAACTCTATCTCTATACAGGTTAATACTAAGAATGTAGACTGCTTCTCCCAAGTCTTTCATGGAGAAGGTGGATGATAACTAGACCTTTATGTCAGTTAGAAAACCAACATCATTACCCATTACTAGAATATCATCAACATACAAGACTAAGAAAATAATCTTGCCCCCACTAATTTTCTTATATACACAAGCCTCATTAGAATTTTGAATAAAATCATAACTCTTTATGGCCTTATCAAAATGCTTGTTCCAACTCCTTGAAGTTTGCTTAAGACCATAAATGGATCTCTTAAACTTGCACACTTTGCAACTATCTTTAGAATCAAATCTTTTAGGTTGTTCCATATAAATTTCTTCTTCAAGAAATCTATTGAGAAAAGCAGTTTTGACATTTATTTGTCATATCTCATAATCATAGTGTGATATAATGGCTAAGAATATTCTAATACTTTTAAGCATGGCTACAAGAGAGAATGTCTTTTCATAGTCAATCTCTTATCGTTGGCGACACCCTTTTGTTACAAGCCTAGCTTTATAAGTATCAACATTCCCTTTAGAATCTAGTTTGCATTTATAAACCCATTTACAACCTATTGGAACTATTCTTATAGACGGGTCTACAAGTTTCCAAACTTGATTCTGGTACATAGAATCTATCTCAGCTTGCATTGCTTCTTGTCATTTAAGAGTATCAATGTCAGATATTGCCTCCTTATAAGTGATGGGATATTCTGGTTGATCATTACTACCAAATATGAACAACTATTGGTCATGTTCAATAATAAATCCATACCATCTAGGAGGATGTGAAGCTCTTTCATACCTCCTAGGAACTGAAGTGATATCCTTTGTCATGTTATGCTCATTTGGCTTATCAATCTTCATTGGTTTAACCACTTGGATTTGTTTTTTAGATGACTCTTCATCAAAAACAATATGTTTGCCTTTGCCTCTTTCTTCAAGAAACTCTTTTTCAAAAAAATGGCATATCTACTCACAATAACAATTTGTTCGTCAAGTAGATAGAAATAATATCAAAAATTATTTCTAGTAGCAACATATCCAATAAATTAACCTTTAATGGACCATTCCTCTAATTTTTATATGTTTTGTCTTTTAATAACAACATCATATCTTAAAATGAGATAATATATGAGTTTTACTAGTCCATATCTCATATAGAGCAGTATTCACAAATTTAGAAAAGACTCTGTTAAGAATGTATAAAGCTGTTTCCAAAGCATACCTCCAGAAGGAGATAGGTAAGTCATTATAACTCATCATACTACATACCATATCCAACAAAATACGATTTCTCCTTTCACTCATACTATTTAATTGAGGTATACTTGGTGGAGTAAATTGTATGACAATTCCATTTTCTTTGAGGTAATCGTTAAATTCAGTACTTAAATATTCACCATTTCGATCCGATTGAAGTGCTATAATATTCTTTCCTAATTTATTTTCAACTTCGGCCTTATATTCTTTGAACTTTTCAAAGATTTCAGATTTGTATTTCAATAAATACAAATACCTATATATAGACTTATCGTCTATAAAGGTAACGAAAAATCGATAACCTCCTCGAGCCATTTCCTTAAATTGTCCACAAATATCAATATGAATTAATTCAAGAAGATTTTTAGCACGTACCATTTGACCCATAAATGAACCTCTAGTCATTTTTCCTTGCAGATATGATTCACAAATAAAATCATTAGATTGAAAATCTAAACCTTAGAATTCTCATATCTACCATCTTGTGGATTCTTACATCGGAAATATGACCAAGTATTAAGTGCTATATTCGTATCATACTTGAATCATCATACTTAGTTTGATTAAAATTGTCATTTATGATGCTCAATAATAACTCTTTATTATCTATCTTATTAGGCTTATCACAATATAAATAATATAAGTCATGATGTTTAGTTATAATGCCAATAAGATTATTATTAAAATAAATGTAACACACATCTTTGCAAAATAAAAATTTATAATTATTGTTTGTCAAAGCATATACAAAAATAATGTTCTTATAGGTATTAGAAATATACAAAACATCCGATAATAAGATTACATGATAGTTTAATAAAATGAAAATATCTCTCACTTGATCGACTGCAACTTTTACTCCATTGCCATGAGTAAATTTTATCTCCTCATCATATAACAACTTCTTATGCCTTAGATTCTGCACAAAAGAACAAATATGAGCAGTTGCTCATGTGTATAAGACCCAAGCATATGATGAGTTAAAAGAACGATCATAATTTAAATTAAGATTTAAATTCAAATGATAAAAAATACCTAAATGACCTACAATTCCTTTGTCTTTAGTCTTCTCTAAACTTT
>CATIWF010037752.1:0-22094 GCA_949630135.1 Balakata baccata | reverse complement strand
TTTTGCTTGATTTGCACCTTGGTGATCTTAGCAATAAAAGGTTTGTCTGAATCCTTTTATTTTTCCATTTTGTTCTTTAAATCATGGGATGATCTTGGCAAAATGGATTTTATCCATAAAAGTTAACAAAATATGTTTTGTTAAAAGTTATAGATAAATGCTCAAGGTTAGCATGAAAAGTGTGTTTTCATGTCATGCAATATTTGATTGCATGTTTCAGTAAAATTAAAAATTTTTGAAATCTATAATTTTGATCAAGACCTAGAGCTCCCCTCAATCCAAAGTAAATAAATGCTTCCGCTGCCAGCCAACAGCACACTCTATTACAGGTTGCGCCCTTTCTCTAGCTGATGTTATTGTTGTAGAAGAAGAGATCCCTCCTTGTGCTGCAATAGCTGTGTTTGATGATCTTAATGAAGCTTCTATTTTTATAAAAAATAAAGAAGGTTGGTGGGTTCCACAAAGCCCAACGACTTCACACTAGAGCTGATATTCAAATTAGAAAACCCAACACTAGCTTTCCCTCTTTAACGGTCAAATTGCAAATTCCTGTCTCGATTCCTCAGTTACTTGTCTACAATCTCAATCCAAATTCCCTGTAATTTAATCCTACGCATCTGTTCTAATGGAGATCAAAAGTGGTTATCTGACTCTCAAATCTGGCCTCATGGACACCAATTCTGTCTCCAAAGTAAGAGTAATCGTGAGGGTTTCTCCCTAGAGAAATTGTGGCCAGAAATGGCACTTCTTCAGTTCTTCATGCATTTCTGTTACTGATCGAGATTTTGAGTCTACGGAGGCAGTCACTGTTCACCTCAAAGATCCAGAAACCAGGTTAGGCTTTGTTTGGATGGGGGTAGGGAATGATAATTAATAGAATGATAGGGAAGGGTATAAATATGAATTGAAGGGAAAAGAAGGGAATGATATATGGATAAATAAAAATGAAAGGATAAGTAAAGGGAGGATAAGTATTCAAAATGAAAAAAATGACCTTATAACAATAAATTTTTTGATTTGGTTTAACATTATATTCCTATTTCGGATTAGACATGCATGATTTCCATTTCTAATTAAATATGCAATTTGGATCTAGGCATTACAGTTTCATTTCTATAATTAGACATGCAAATTTTGATCGGTTTAGCATTTATATAAAAAATCAATTTGCCTTATTTTCATAAACAAGAACATGGCAAATACTATAAGTTCAAATGCGAATTATACTAATACATTGTCTTAATATTAAACTAATATACATAAACTAATAGTCTTAATATTAAATTAATACATAAATCTTAATGCATAAACTACTACATAGTCTTAATACTAAACTAATACATAAGTCATAATACTTCATAAGTCTTGATAAAATAAAATAATTTCTTAATTTCTAATACATGATACTGAACTAATTATTTGGTGCATTAGCTTCTTTTATCATTTGCAATAACAATTCTTTATGGTGTTTCCATGAACATCCAAGAGAGCCCTAAACATTTCAGGCTTTTGAACAAGATGTAGATAACATGTATAATAATCTTGTTCATCAACATTTAAGTTAACCAATAAATCTCATACTTCATTCTCAGGGATTGGAAGTGTTGCAGGTTTAACCAATTCAATTGTTGAACTTGCAATAGCTTAGGCAACATTATCCAGCTCCTCTTTTAATAGGAAAACTTCTTCATCAATTTTAGATTTTTTATTGCTTTTTTGTTTTGAAGATTATTCAGCACGAGAGTTAGCTTAAAATCTTATAGCTGACTCTAGATCATTATCCCCATTTACATCAAAATTTTCTAAATTGATATCATGTTGAGATACCATAAAATCAATACCATCAATAGTATTGAATGAAGCATCAACACGACTCTCTTCAACAATACTAGCCATTCGCTTCCTCATTTCTGATGCAGTTTCAGCATGTTGACTAGTAGCTCTAGCTTTTGCATAAAGTTGACTTAACTTGTCAAAGTTTCGTATTTATTTATTTTGTCATTCAGCAGTTTCAAGCTTCACCTGTAAATATCAAGAGATGTGAAACATATAAATATATAAGAATATTATTTAACAAAAAATAAAGTAAAATAATTTCTAATTAAAATATACCTCAACTAATTGTTGTCAAACTTCAGATTCGGCAATAAACATTTCACTAATGAGATCCCAACCAAAACCACTCATGCTATTTTTGAATAAGTCATAACATGAAATCCAACCCTTCTTTATGTGTTTCATACGATTTTGGATTTTGTCCATCAATTGTTTTGTCCGGAAATTTTTCCTTCAAATCCTTTAGCATGTTTTCAAATGCATGTGAAGTAAAGGTTCCACCAACTCTGTTACCTATAATATCTTGATGTAAATATGCATCCATAAGAGCATCATCCATAGATTTAGTCCAAACCAATAAGTTTACTTGCATTCCCACTATCCATATTCTTTTTTTTTTTTGGAGCCATCCTTTTGAAAAAAAAAACAATAAATATAGAAATAGACAGTCAAAGAGCAATTCAATACTATGAAATATTGCGAAGACATATTAAAAGAGTTACAAACATGAAAATACATAAGTTACATAAAAAATTAACAAAAAAAAAAGATCACATATTGTAATCAACCCACGTAGATGCAGCTATAAAATTCCTAATCAATTCTCCTCCACTCGTATCCTCATTCGCATAATAATTTGTTTCTTGTGGAGTACAACTATTTGAAATTTCAACATTAACCTCAGCAAGTATTTTTTCATTTGGATCCACTCCCATCAAGTAGTTATGCAAAATACAGCATGCCAAAATAATTTCTTTTTGAGTTTCAATACTATAATGAGGTTCTGTTGAACTTGAAATAATAGGAAAAACCTTTTTAAGTACACCAAAAGCATGTTCAATTGCATTTCTTAGAGAAGAATATCGAAGATTAAATAACTCGCGAGCATTTTGTGGTCGATTTCGTGAATACTCTTTCAAGTGATAGCGTTCTTCTCTATAAGATGTAATAAGACCACTTTTCAACATGAATCCAGCATCAACAAGGTAATATTTTCCTATAACAAGTATATTCATTATTAAATTACTATATATATATATATATGGTAATTATTTTATAAATTAAGGTGTTATATGTACCTTCTAGAATTTTAAGAGGGTGTTCTCTAATTAATGCATTTTTCAGTATTCTAGAGTCAAATGTTGTTCCTTCCCATCTAGGTAAAACATAAGTAAATATTAAATCAATTATACAAGCAGCCAAAACATTTGATGTTGGGTAATTTTTTCTACCACAATACCTAAGAACTTTCACGTGAATATGTGTTCCATTAATAGCCCCAATACAATCCTGGCATCGTACTTATATTTTATTGAAATATTCAATAAAATATAAGTACGATGCCAGGATTGTATTGGGGTTCAATAAAATATAAGTACGATGCCAGGATTGTATTGGGGCTATTAATGGAACAATTGATGTTATCTCATGCTTGTTGCTTGATGCTCCTATATAGTTACTTGAATCAATTGATGTTATCTTCTGCTTGTTGTTCAATCCCTAAACTGCACAATTCACAGTTTAAAAAGCATCATGACCATCAATAGAAATGAGAGTAGAATTACATATCCAATTAAATTTGGCTCATCAATGGCATGAAACAAGAAACTAGAAAGTTTGGTTTTTTTTTTTAAAAAAAAAAGAAACCAACAGGTATCGATTAATTGTTGCATACATGGTAACTCTGTAGCTGGTTTCAGAACAAATTCAGCAGAATCAGCACCCACCTCTTCTTTATTGTCCTTGGCAACAAACTTCGGACTTTGAAATTAAAGTTTAGCTTTATAAATTTAATAATTTAAGATCTTGTCAACTATTCTTATTTCTTTGGTTGAATGATAATAACACATTTGAATTCAGTGCAGGAGGCAGTCTATTGAATTGTTTCTCAAAACAATCCTCCTCGATTAGTGGATAATAATACTCAAAAAAAGCTAAAATATACATATTTCTACTCCCACCATATTGACTTTTGACACACTATCATTATGGTAATCATCATAGCAATGCACTTGCAGAGCCGGAGGCAATAATGATTTAAAAGATATATCTCATATCCAATGGAGGATCATTCAAGGCTTTAGCACTGAATAGATTTTTGGAAGGTACAGATTTTGTACTGCATATATTTTAAGTTTATAAAAAAGCAATGGAAAAAATAAGCTGAATCTTAAGCTTTGAGATTAATAATAGCTCTACCTCTGTTTAGCTTTTGGAGTGGCTCTGTCACCATTGATATTTGCTTTAATGCAGCTTGCCCATGAAGAAGTAACATCTGTAGGCCCAAAATGCTCAGGTTTCCGTGAGCCAGACTCCAAATACTCCTTATACTGCAATCTACTCAAATGAGCTGTTCACACCAGCAAGCACACCATTGGACAAATTTGCTGCAATGAGTGCTACTATGGAGGTATGTAAGAAGATGCAAAATCCTCAATGTGCAAAGCAAAGCTCTTGAATCCTCCTTATCTCTAAAACTTTGGTGTGCAGAGCTCTCTTATGCAGGAGTATATTGACTTCCTGAAAAGTCTTTCCTTTACAGCTGTCTGATTTGGAAAAGCTGGGACTGTCATCCAAGCTTGTAAAAATTCGTTAATATTCATCGAGTCTATTCTCTAAAATTTGAAACTCTAGTTGAATTAACAACTAATGATGCCCCTCGTTATAGGTTCACAACATGTTCAGCGGAGCTGCAAGAGGGATATTTGATATACAAGAACCCCTTAAAATCAGTGAGTAGGATTCATTATGTCATAGACTTTACTGAAGTTGTTTGTAAGCAACACCTAAAACGCTTTCCTTCACAGCTGTCTGAATTGGAGAAGCTGGACTTTCATCCAAGGTAAAGATTCATTGATGCTAATTGAGTCGATTCCCTAAATGTTGAAAAACGAAAATGGGTTGAATTATGAACTACTAAATAAAGCCCTTCATTATAGGTTCACACCATGTTCAACCGAGCTGCAAGATGGATATTTGATAGACAGGATGAGTCTAACCTAGTCGGTCCAACAGCTTTGCAAGTTGATTAACGGTCAACAGATAGTACGATATTTCATCCTTCTCCACATCCCCTATCAATTATGCATATTCTTACCACCTACTGTAGTATATTTCCTACCTGCTTATTTTGTGTGATATGATTTGTCTGGTCTTAAAATGATCACAGTACAATTTCAAGAAATATAATTGTGTATGTGCTAGATAAGAGCCAATTTTAGATTGGGTATTAACTGTGACAACGTAGTCAAACTCGGGGTAATTCGGCCAGTTGAATATGGAATGCCAGTGACTAGGCAGTTGGCCAGGTCGGTTGACCCTGTTACCCTGCTTTTAAGAAATCTGTCCCATGGGTTTTCGTGATAGGGGTCTATGGAAAAAAGATGGCACATGAAACGATTGACTCAGTAACTCACTAGTCTCTAGACTCACCAACACCAGGTTCCTTCTAGATTTCAAGCTCCCCCGCAACATCTTTCTCTAGAATATGTGCACCATTTGGGGGCTTGTGGGAAATAATAGTCGTTTTGGCTTTACATAATACTATAATAGACATGTTTTAAAGATTTAGATGAAAAAGAAACAGTGTCAATATAAAAATACAAAATAAATATATAACAAATTGCACCATTAGAAATACAAGTATATATAAAAATTAATATTCAAAAACCAATAATTTAAGGAAAATACAGAAATTAAAAAATTTACAACGAAATCTCAGCTCATTGCTTGAATGATATTGTGTTAAGATTATAGCGCAATAGCCCAAATGATTCTTTTGGCAATGAGAATGAAAAGCAATAATTTGAAAAGATTATAGAAGAAAGGAGCTATTTCATTCAGCTATTAAAGCTGTCACTCATATCCATACATATATATATATATACATACTTATAGACTCCGGCAGCCATGGCTTCTTTAACCAAATCCTACAAAGCTAAGCTAAACGCTTAAGGACAACCAACCATTACTATTTTATTCAAAGCCTTATACAGACACACGGACTCAGACTGCTACTGCTGCCTTTCCTTTTCCTTGAGAAAAAGAAAAGATCTACTCTCTCCTTTCTCCTTCCGATCTGTCAATCTCTTCATCATTTGCAGTTGCATGGATTGCAGTTGCACGGATTGCACTTGCAGCCTCCGTTCTCGGCAGCCTCGCCCATCTCCACTCCCTCGAAGTGCTCCTTCACCGGCGCAACGCTGAGAACCAGCGGCTCTGTGGTAGTTTTCTCTGAGAGGCTCATATCAGGATACATCTTGCATCTGCAAACAAAATTACAACAATAATCAAATAATCAACGCATAATCGCTAGAATTTACATGCAGAAAGTGCTAGAGAAATCGATCTAGGATCTTACCCTCCGCAGCCGCTGCCGCATTTGCAACCGGACCCACAGCCACAATTTCCTCCACAGCAAGACATTTTCAGAGTTATCAATGCTTTACTACTGAACAGCTGTACAAACAGAAGGCTACTGCCACTCAATTTATAGGCAGTTGAGGAGAGAGAGTAGTGGACGTCCGCCATACACGTGCCGTGATATTACGTCATGCTTATCCTGGAGTACCGGCCGGTTCAGAACTTTTTTTTAGCAATCCTTCCGCGTACCCGTCGCTTTCAGCTTCAGTCCCTTCAATTCCGTGGGCAATTCTGGTATGTTCTAAGAGTTTGATTTGACCCAATATTTTGCACCGTTTGATTTGCATCTTCATATCGAAGTTAAATGATCGTACTGATGTGTCATCGTGATTGAATCCTCTACACTCTGTTTGGTAACTTTTAGGAAAAATAAGAAAAGAAAATAAATTTTATTTTTTTTTTCTTTGTGCTGTTTGAACATTTTTTCTCAAGAAAAATTATTTTTATTTTTTTATTATATTTTATATTGAAGTTATATGAATAATTATCTTTACTATAAAAAAACTAATTTTATAATTTCTGGTATTATTTCTGTTTGGGGAGATAATAGATAATAAAAAATAAAAGTTAAATTATCTTCATTATTTTCTCTCATTTCCTAACAAAATTAAGTGAAAATACTTATTTATTTTATCTCTTAATTTTTTTATATTTTTTATTTATTCAAACACTTAGAGAGTAGAAAATAAAAGTTATTTTTCGTCTCATCCTTATTTTTTTTCCTTTCCAAATAAGATAAAATGACAATACTTTCTTATTTTACTTCTAAATTTTCCTTTTTCCCTCCCAAACATAGGTTAATATAAGAAAAAATTATTATTTATTTCATATAGTTTGATATAATATTTTAGTATTTTTCTGAAATTTGAAAAATATATAATTTATCGTTCCTATTTTATTTTTGTTAAATTATATATTCTTTGTATTAAATTTTAAAGCATTTAATTTTAATAAGAAATAATATTTTTTTTGTTTGTTTAGGATGCTAATATTGTAAATCAACTTGCAATAAAAGTATTAGTACAATATATTAAATTTTTAGAAAATAAAAAGTACAATTTTTAAATTTCAAGAGATATTAGTATAGTATGGAGGTATTTGAAATTACAATTGAGTGTTTTAAAAGTAAATTTAAAATTTTTTTATTTAATTAATTGATTTTTAAAAAAAATTTTAAATTGTTTTTAAAATTTTTGAAAAAAAAATTTACTTATCTACTTTCATTAAAAACAATTTTTAAAATTTAAAAAAATTAAAAATATAAAATTTTTTACTAAAAATACTTTCTCGAAATTCAATCTAATACGACCTATATATTAAACTAAAGAAGTTATATTGTGTATTTTTTAAATTTTAAAAATTATTAGTATATTATATAAAAATAGTAATTTTTCCTATGTACTTCTTTGGGGGTCCCACGTAGCACCATTTGGCAACGAAAAGATGTGTCGTGTCGTTCGATGTGTTATTTCATTTTACTTTTGGCTCCGGTGGATTCTCCATTTGTGAATGGGGGCGGCATTCATTACTGGGTCGGAGAGATGCCTAAGAAAGGATGTAAAGCTATGTTTGGTAAGAAGAATTTCCAGAAATTTCGAAATATATTAAATTTATTTTTGACTACTGAAAAAATTAAAATTTATAGATTTTAGAAAATTTTTTATCATTCAAAATTATTCTTTTTTAAAGAATTTGAAAGTTTAAAATTTATGAATTTTGATCAATAAAATATTATTGTCATATTCTTTTTATTCCAAAATTATTTCTAATAAATTAATAATATTGCAAAACTATTCTTAATTCTAAAAAAATAAAAATTATTATTATTATTATTATTATTACTCGTGATTCATAACTTATGAATATAAATACAATCGATGGATAATTTTAAAAAAAAATACAATTATAGTGACTAGACCATAAAAAATTTTGAATTTTATACTTTATCACAATTATATTAAATTTTTTAAAAATTTGAGTTTAATTATATGAACTTTTTTTTTATAATAAATATAGCATTGGTATCGTTGAATCATACTCGGAACCTAATTGATTCTGACGTAGATTGATTAATCATTTTGATATGTTATCGGATTGAGTTTAATTAAACAATTCATATCAATGTCAGTTATATTTGGAGTGTCGTTTAATGATACCGAAATAAAATTTGTTACAAAAATATAATTGCAATAAAATATAAAATTCATAATTTTTTATATAATTAAACCTAAAATTTAATAATAATAGATATAAATGACTAAAAAGTAACTATTATAATACACTCTTTAAAAGGATTTTAACAAATTATTGATTAAATTAAAACTATCGTATGTAATTTAAAACAATTTGTTATGACTTGACACTATTAAATCTCCTTCTTTATGAGTTCAATCGGAAGTTCCGAACTCAAATTCTTTCGAAATCCGGAGGACACAAAAGCTGGAAAAATTGCTAAAATTAAAATGAACTTTTAAGGTTGTATTAAAATTAAATTATATTTTCTAATTTTTTATTTAAATACATAAATTTTTAAAATTTTATGCATTTATAAATTTCAGGAAAATTCTACTAACATGACATAAATTTCCGACAAGATTAAAAAGGTTGTACTAACTAAGAAGTTGAATCTTCTTACAAACTTTAAAATATTATCGTTTTTTTTTTCTAAAATTTTAAAACCTAAATTATATATTTAAATTTGAAAAATAATACATGTATCTATCATGATTGAGAGTTATTTAGTCAGCAAAGTAAGAAAAAATAAAAATTTTACTGCAGCAAATTTTTGTAGAAGAGATTTAGGTTTTAAAATTTTAGAAAAAATAAAAACGATAATGTTTTAAAGTTTTTAAGATAACTCAACTTTTTAGTCAGTTTTTTTAATTAATACAGTCTTTTTAATTTCACTAAATTTTTATGTCATGTCAGCAGAATTTCGCATGAATTCATAACTTGATAAAGTTTTAAAAGTTTATATATTTAAATAAAAAAAATAGAAAGTACAATTGAATTTCGATACAATATTGAAACTTCAGTTTATTTTTTACAATTTTTCCCAAAAGCAACAATCCATTAAGCACACAATATCTTCTTGAATTGTTATACCATGAATCTAAATTCATATAGTTGAATGGACTAAAGACTCATCCGCACGTGTAAAACATAAAAAATTGTTAATTCTCCTTTTACGCTAATGATATTAAATAAATTGTAAATTTTTTATTTAACAACTGTAGAATCACTATTTAACAACTATTAATTTATTACTAAATAATTATATACATATATTATTTAACAACTGTAAATTTATTACTAAATAATTATAGATTTATTATTAAATAATTATATTTTTATTATTTAATAACTGAATTTTATCTAAATTTTTACAAATCGTATTATCAATTGAAATATGTTTATTCATTTATAATAAACATAAAAAAAAATTATAGAATAGCAAATCAAATAGGAATAAAAAATGAGAAATTGAATAAAAAAAAAAAAAGCGACTCCTTGACAAACTAAATTAAAAAAATGCACATTTTTTTTGCGCACTAGACCATGTAGCTCTATGTATCAAGGTCTATAGAATAATTTGCCTTATTATACCCTTTAATCTCTTCGGAGTTGGATTAAAGGAAAAAGTTTTAATGAGTCCTGCTCTAGGCCAACTCAGCTCAAGTTGATCAAAAGTCAAACAACTTTAATTTAAGTGGACCTGGTTCACCTGTAAAAGGTCATATCACCTTTCTCTCTTCCTCGTATCTAAATCAATCTTCATTTTTTCTTAAATGTGATTGAGATTGCATTGGGTTAAAAGCAGAATTTAAAATTTTTTTTATTTAATTGTTTAATTTTTTTAAATTTTTTTTAAAAATATCTATTTATTTATTTCTAAAAAAATTTTTAAAATTAAAAAAAAAATTAAAAATATATATTTTTTCCAAAAACAGTTTTTCAAAACGATAATTCCAATTTATGATCTAATAGATTTTCCTATCCATAAACAGTTAAAGCCTCAAAACCAATTTTAGTCTAGTTAGTATTGTATGAATTAAACTCTTTTAGCCCATTTAATTAATTTGGAGTCAACTTCCATTCAATTAGCATATCGTAAGCGACATTGAGCAATGCATTATGACCACTCAAATATCTAGAAAAGTTCGTGACTCATGGGATGTATTTAATTAGAATTTTAAAAAATATTTATATACTTTTATTAAGTTAATAACGTTTGAAGAGTTATAGATTTTTAATAATTTTTACAGAATTTATAAATTTGTTAATAATTTTTATGAATTTTATAAAAAAATTTATTAAAATTTTATGAGAAAGTGAAAGATTTTTGCAAATATTTTGTATATATATAATTATATAAAAAAATCTTTAAAAGTGTGATATTTATAAAAATTATTGACTATTTGAATACCACCTTACTTTTATAAAGTTTTTATAAATTTTAATTGAATACTACTTTAATTTTATAGACTTTTTTAAAATTTTTAAAAGTCATAATTGAATACTACCTTAATTTTATATATTTTTTTAAGTTTTTAAAAATTCTAATTAAATACGTCCTGGCTTTTATAAAGTCTTTATAAATCATAATTGAATATTGCTTTACATTTATAGACTTTTTTAAGTTTTTAAAATTCATAATTAAATACCACCTTAATTTAATAGATTTTTTTAAATCTTTAAAAATTCTAATTAAATACGTTTTGACTTTTATAAAGTTTTCATAAATTCTAACTGAATATTACTTCATTTTTAAATTTTATTAAAAACTTTTAAAACACTAATTAAATATCATTTGACTTTTAACTCTTCTATACACAATTATCATACAACAAATCCTTTCACTAAGCTATAGAGAGAGAGAGAGAGGTTGAGGACTGGATTAACCTCTATTGCGTAAATTTACAATCAAATTGGAGGTTAATCCACCCATCATTCTTTGACAAGTCTCATAGGATAGACCTTGGGTATAATGAGGTATTCTAAGGATAAATTTTACCAACGGTAATTCAATTATGTAAATTGTAACAATTCAGTATTTCAAAAATTATTTTAGTTATAAAATATAATCTTTTAGTTACTGAGATAATTTTATATTACAAATAATTTTTGAGATACTGAATTATTACAATTTATATAGTTGATGTATCGTCAGTAAAATTCACTTGGTATTCTAAAGTATAGTTGAATGATCAATGAAAGATTTAGTATTCTTAATATAAAGAAAGTATATCTATGACTATTTGTGGATCACTACTCATAAATTCTTAGTCGATGTAGAGATATTTTGAAAAATAAATTAATTCAATGACATATATCTAAAAAAGTAATAGATCTATAAAAACAAAAATTAATTTTATTTAGACTAAATGTGATGTAATTAATCTGATAGAAGTTGATACATAATCCATATTATGAACCAAATAATATTTAATTCGACTATTGCATCTCAATTTGATATTATAGTGCTGGTATAGACCGAAACTCCGTTATGATCTAATTCTGACTAGTAATAAATATCAGGATTTTGCAATATTTGATTGATTACAATGCTGTATATTCCATTTATTATAAAAGTTTCCAGAAAATTCATAAAAGGAATGTATATATATATATATATATATATATGTGGAGTTTTAATATGTATCTCATAGAAGGAGCGTAGTGGAAAAATTAAAAATTTTAAAACCTGAAATACCAAGATCACCTTATGCAATCAAAATCGATTAACCTATCTAAGGTTTGAAGATAATTACCTCTTTGTTTGAATCTTGATCTTTAAGATTGTGAATTTTCCTTCTATTGGGTTGTAACAAACCACAATAATTCAAGGCTTATACATTGCTCTAACAGTGATCCCCATGAAAGAATGAAAGAAAGAATTTCGAAGGCAATAGGATGATTAAATATCAAAATGGTAGCAACAGTGAATAATCTTTGAGAGAGAATAAGAAAAAATTAATTCTTAATTTTTCTGTAGAGGCAGCCATATTTTAGACCCTTAAGGGGTCCATTTATATGCTCTCTAATCCAAATTAGAGATGGAGAGTTAAAACCCTAAGTTTAGTGTCCTATCCGAAATAGAACACTACTGAATCGCAGGTCATCGCACGGATAATGAGCTTTAGGCCTTGGGTATACAAAAGCTGTCAAGCCATTCATTGCACACACGACGGTCATCACGTACGTGACAAACAAAAGCTCTAAACCATTGTCACGCATGTGATGAGTAGTTTTGCCCCAAAATGCAAAACTCTTTTGCACATTTATCCCTCTCATATTTTGGATCACATCTAAAAATCATTTCACATTTTCTTTATTCGTTCTATGCGTGTGACTTATTATATTTCCGATTATGTTGGCCACTCAAATCAATACTTGATCTTGAACAGATCATGAGTGGTATCTAGCAATACATTATGACTTCCAATTGACCAGAAAGTCATTGTTTGACTATAAACTCTTCCATAGACAAATACCTATGCAATTCATCATTTCACTTTCTTATACCCCACTCGATTCAGAGCAGAGTCCAAGTGTTAGCTCCTACTAGACTGACTATATCACATCTAATCCAAGTGATGTTAGTTTTTGTTCTTGAGACTCATTACTCTATAAGAAATATTTTCGAAGACCATCTTCAAGACCTGTCTACTTTGGCTAAAGTTTCTCAAGTAATGATCTCGAGAAGAGACTGTGGGTATACTGTTCTTCTATCATGAGTAGTGAATCATTTATTGACTACTCAACTACTTTCGAATACCTCAAGTTGTATCCAATCACTATTCTATGAGCGACCTTGCCTGAGGCAACAAGGAATGAAGTCAAACTACAGAATTAATATCTAAGATAACCTTGAGCACCTCAAGTGTAAGGATACTTGCACTATTGGTATAATGAGACTATAATTGACATTTGAATAGATAATCCATATAGTTGTCTCATAGCAAGTCATCCAATGAACTTAACTACTCTTAGGAACCATCCACATGTTAACTCTTAACATCTCATATCTATAGCTTATGAGATCAACTACTTGATCCAATCAAAGAGTATAACATGTACTAGTTTATCTGGATTGACAATGTCTTATCTTGTTCATCCTATGACTAAAAATCATTTAGATATTAACATAATTGCAAATGATAGGAATATCACAATCATGATTTCATCATGATTTTCTTTATGCTGTGTTTAATATCATGGACTTTCGTTAATTAGTTTAAAATCTATATCATTTTATATGAAAATTAATACCAATATAATGAAAAAATGTCGTTTTAAATGTATACATTAAGTGTGTAAGACGATTGTCTTTAGGACACATCTTTAATAATAATAATAATAATAATAATAATATTATTATTATTATTATTATTTATTTATTTATTTATTGAGGACTTGATCTTTTGATGATCGGATGGATGATGGCATGATCTTTGAAGATCTTTTAGAGAAGTTATTTGGGATGGGTTATTAAATCATTCAAACTTCTCCTGAAGGTGTCTTCACCATCTAACTCATGCATATTTTTCTTTCTTGATTAACTGTATAATATTATAATTAGTATGAGAGATAGAATGGAAAAAAAAAAAAGCCTATACACATGCATTTATAAATACAAAAGTCGGAAAAAAAAAGTGAAATATTTTATAGGAGATAATGCTACTGTCTGTAACTAAGAATTTTCTAAGAAACACTCTAATGTTAATGGAGATGGTAATTGGATTTGAACCAGTGGGCTCCGAATCCACCCCGAACAAGCGATTTTTTCATAATTTTTTTTTCCAATCCTAAAGTATTATGTAGCGAAAAGGGGCAGAGACGGTATGGCCTCGATATATTTTATTTACTTATTTATATATATTTTTCACATTAATAATTTCTAAAAAATAATAAAATAAAAATACTATATTTACTTAAAATTAAAATCAATTTTTTATTTAAAAAAATTATGTAATTAACTGTTTAATTAAAAAATAAAAACAAAAAATATTTTTAATATTAAAAAATAAATTTTTTTAATTAAATTGGGAATCGGATGTCGAGATTCAAGACGGAATCGAGAATGGAAATAAAAAACGTTATCACTCCTAAATGATAATTAATTAATTTTATACTTACAGAGAAGCTAATAGCAATAGGTTCTCACAAAGTTCACAATTTAATTTCCGCTCAAGACGTTTCTTTGTCACGAATTTATCAATATCCTTATTGAAAGTTACTTTTTTGCCGTCTTTCATTTTGGTTTCGTCTGCCTTTTTCTATCCTAATTAGGTAGTACAAAATTTGTATTATAAACAAGCAAATGTGTTTAATAGACAAACATATTTTTTAATATAACTGCGATTCATCGCAAAAAGCCCGTCTAGCTCAGTTGGTAGAGCGCAAGGCTCTTAACCTTGTGGTCGTGGGTTCGAGCCCCACGGTGGGCGTAATTGGTATTTTTCTTTTACAATATTTGATACCGAAAATGCTTTTTTGCCCCTAGAAGAAAGGTTTCATTGGTAAATAATATTAAAATATAACAACTCAATATATAAAACTTTAATGGTCGTGTTTTTCTCATTTTTTTTTATTAAAAGGTTCAACTGACTATACAACAAGAATAATCATACTATACAACAAGAATAATCATCTTCTTACACATATTATAAATATATTAAATTTTTATTAATATTGGTGGATTATGACTAGAATGTTAGAGATGTGTTCTAAAGGGAATCACTTTTAGCACTATACGTACACTTTTCATTGATATGAATAAAAATATTTTCGTTTATTAATATTCATTTATATTATGAATTGATTGGATTTTAAATTAATTAATGAAGTTCATAATATAAATATAGCATGATAGAAATTATGATGAGATTATGATAGAGAGATTCCTATCATGTGTAGTTATGTTTATATCCAAATCATCTCTACCCATAAGATCAATGAGATGAGATATCATTGATCCGAACAGACTAGCACATGTGTTTACTCCTTGATTGGATTAAGTAGCAGTTCTCATAGGCTATAAGCATGAGATGTTTAGAGTTAATATGTGGATGTTTGCTAGAGTAGTCAAGTACATCAAAGATCCACTATGAAATTATCATATGGTTATTCTAAATATATGTCAATGATAATTTCATCATAGCAGTGGTGCAAATATCCTTAGACTTGAGGTGCTCAAGATTATTTTGGGTATTGATCTTGTACTTTGACTTCATTTCTTATTGCCTCTAGGAGAGGTCGCTCATAGGGTAGTGTTTAGGTACAACTTGAGGTATTCGAAGATATTGGTAGCCAACAGATGATTCATTGCTCCTGTTAGAACGAGAGTATATCCATGGTCACTTGTTGGGATCATTACTCAGGAAACTTTGGCTAAAGTAGGATTGCTTTGAAAATGGTATTCAGAAACATATCTTTATAAGTAATGAGTCTTGGTGACAAGTACTAACATCACTTGGCCTATATGTGATGTAGTCAGTCTAATGGTAGCTGACACTTAGACCATGCTCTGAACCAAGTGGGATATAGTAAGGGTGAAAGGACGAATTGTACAGATATTGCCTATGGAAAGATTCGTGGTCAAACCACCGATTTTCTGGTCAATTGGAGGTCATGATTTATTGCTAGATACCGCTCATGACTTGCTCAAGATCAAGTGTTGATTTGAGTGGCCAACATTGCTAGGAATTTAATAGGTCACACGTATTGAAGGTACATAGAGAAAGTAAAATGAGTCATTGAATTGGATCCAAATAGAGAGAGAAAAGTCTAGTTCATATAATTTTCTGCTCGGAATGTTCCATTCTTGAGCGGGACGAAGGTCACCGTTGGGACGTACTTGTCCCGATCAGAATTTGCTATTGGACCATTATTGTACTTATTCCCGATCGGGACATAAGATGTCTCGACCGGGAAATGCTCGATTTGGGCATTTCTTGATCGAGACAAGGGTGTTTCGATTGAGACTAACGTCAAAATAGAAAATCTAATATCATTAGAATTATTTGAACGAAAGTTCCAAACCCTAATTGCTTAAGGACTATGAATAATTTGTTTGCTAACAATCAGAGATAGCTGCTCATAAAGAACAAAAGTATTTTCGTTCTTCGCTCTCCTCTTTTGCATCTTCTCTTGCTAGCATAAGAGATTGTGCAAAATATATAGCCAAAAGATTTTCTTCTTTGTATCCTTCACGTAGACTATCGTTAAAGGTGATCCTAAGAAGGATTACTGTGGTTTGCGACAATATGGTAAGGTGAAACGAAAGACATAAGCTCTGACAAAAGGTAGTTTTCTTCAAACCTTCTATGGTTGGTTAATTGGCTAAGACTATATAGGTTGTAACATTAATTTGGAATTACAAAATTTTAAATTCTGCTGCAATTGTGTATGTGATATGCATGAGTAATCCCAACATAGAAAGATTAAGGACGTGTTTGGCATTATGTTGGGAAAAGAGTTTTTTGAAAAAAAAAATATATTTTTAACTTTTTTGAGTTTTGAAAACTGCTTTCGAGTATAAGCAGATAAATAGATTTTTTTTCTAGAAGAAAGTATGAAATCTTCATAACTCTCCCATTTGAATGTCCATCAATAAAAACATACTTCATTAAAACCTTACTAGAAAAAACCCTATGGGAAGAAAAACCTAGTGAAGAAAAAAGAGTACATTTCTTATATAAATATGCATATGAAGCTGCCTCAATAAAAGCCTTGTTAGTAAAACCCAGTAAGACGAAACCTTAGTTAAGGAAAAGAGTACAATGCGTATTTTCTATCCCTCATAAAAACATCACTTCAATCCTCTAAGTTGATGCACAAACCTTTCAAATGTTGTAGTAGGCAAAGTTTTTGTGAATAAATCTGCCAAATTATCACTTGATTGAATTTATTGAATATCGATTTGTCCACTTTTATCAAGATCATGTGTGAAGAATAATTTAAGAGAGATATGTTTATCTAGTTTCCTTTAATGTAACCTCATTTTAATTGTGCTATACATGCTGCATTGTTTTCATATAACACCGTATGAGTTTTTTTGCTGACAGATAAATTGCTTGTTTCTTAAATATATTGCGTCATATGCGTCAATCATACGCATTCCCGACTTGCTTCGTAAATTACAATTATTTCAGCATGATTTGAAGATGTGGCAGTCAAAGTTTGGTTTGTTAATTGCCATGAAATAGCAGTTTCACCAATCATTAAAATATAACCTGTTTGGAAATCGAACTTTATATCGGTTAGATAAAAATCCTGCATCAGCATAACTAATTAGTTTCGATGCAAATTTATTTGAATAAAATAATCTCAAATCAATTATTTCTCGGAGATAACGAAAGATATGTTTAACTCCATTTCAATGCCTTCATGTTGGAGAAGAACTATATCTTGCCAATAAACTTACTGAAAATGTAATATCAGGTCGTGTAGTATTAGCAAGATATAGTAATGCACAAATTGTACTAAGATATGATAGTTCAGGACCAAAAATTTCTTCTCTATTCTCTCGAGGTCGAAAAAGATCATTTTATGCATATAAAATCTTTTAAGAATATTTTCTATGTAAGCTGATTGATGTATTAAGATACCATCAGCTAAATACTCAATTTGTAAACGAAGATAAATTTTGTTTTTCTAAGATCTTTCATTTCAAACTCATACTTCAAATAATCAATTGTCCTTGTAAGCTCTTTAGGAGTTTCAATAATATTTAAATCATCAGCATATACAACAACAATAGAAAATCCATTTTTTTATTTCTTTATGAATACACATGGGCAGATAGGATCATTTTTATATTATTTTTTCTACAATTATTTACTCAGACGATTGTACCATATTCATCCATATTGTTTTAGACCATATAATGATCTTTACAACTTGATGGAATAAATATCCCGGGATTTTGTGTCATTTTAAATCTTTTTAAGATTTTCATATAGATATTACTATCAAGATTACCATATAAATAGGCTGTAACAACATCCATAAGATGTATATCAAGTCTTCTATGTACTGCAAGACTTATAAGGTATCGAAAAGTTATTGCATCCACCACAGGAGAATATGTTTGTTCATAATCAATACCAGGTCTTTGTGAAAATCTTTGTGCTACAAGTCTTGCCTTATATTTTATAATTTTATAATTTTCATTTCGTTTTCACACAAACACCCATTTATATCCGACGGATTTTACACCTTTAGGTGTTTTAACTATTTGCCTAAAAATTTCACGTTTATTAAGTGAATTTAATTCGGCCTAGATTGCGTCATTTCATTTCGGCCAATCACATCTATTTTGATATTCTTCAATTGATTTTGGCTCTAGATCCTCATTTTCCTCTATAATACCAATTGCTACATTATAAGCAAAGACGTCGTTGACAACTATTTTCTCTCTATTCCATCTTTTTACTGTAATAACAAAACTTATTGAGATATATTCATTATTATCATTTTCAGATACTTGACTTATGGAGATTTATTTGTCGTTATGTCATCAAACTTTTCAGGAGTTTCTACCTCATCAATTAAGTCATTTTATTGACTAGCTCCTTTTCTTTTTCTAGAAAATTTATCTGTAGAACCAATTGGTCTACCACTCTTCAGGCGTGCTTTAGATTCATTAGCTGTAGCAAGTTGTCCTACGAGGATATCAATTCAAGTAGGAGCATTTGCAGCTGGTATATGTGATTTAATCACTCTTTTAAGGTCAGTAAATGCATCAGACAATTAATTTGGCAAATTTTGTAAATGTATTATTCTTTGTACTTCTTGCTCACATTGATTAGTATGAGGATCTAGATGTGTTAAAGATGATGTATTTCATTTGTTTCTTCCCCTAATGTTAGGAAAATTGTCTCATTAAAATGACAATTTGCATACCGTGTTGTAAATAAATTATCAGTCAACGATTCAAGATACTTAACAATAGAAGGAGATTCATATGTAACATATATTCTCAACCTTCTTTGAGGTCCCATTTTAGTGCATTGTGATGGAGCAATAGGAATATAAACTGCACATCCAAAAATTCTTAAATGAGAAATATTTGGCTCTTGACCATAAACCCATTATAATGGGGAGAACTTTATGATATGATGTTGGCCTAATGTGTATTAGTGTTACTGCATGCAAAATAACATATCCCCAAGTTGAGATGGAGAGTTTTGTTCTCATGAGTAATGGTCTTACTATTAATTGGAGGCATTTAGTAAATGATTCTGCAAGACCATTTTGTGTATGAATATAGACAATTGGCCTTTCAACAATTGTCCAAACTGGCATTCAATAATCAATAAAAGCTTGGGATATAAATTCACCAGCATTATCAAGACGTATAGACTTGATTAAATAATCTGGAAATTGTGCACGTAATTTAATTATTTGTACAAGTAATCTTGCAAATGTTAGGTTGTGAGTTGATAATAAGTACACATGTGATCATCGTGTAGATGTATTTATCATTATCATAAAATATTTAAATGGTTCACATGGTAGATTAATGGGCCCATATATATCAATAGGAATTCTTTCCAGAAATGTAGGGGATTCTAATCCGACTTTTGCTAATAAAGGTCGAATAATCAATTTTCCTTGAAAATAAGCAGCACATAAGAATTCATTGAATTGAAGAATATTCTGGTTCTTTAAAGGATGCCCATTTGAATTTTCAATTATTCTAAGCATCATAATTGATCTGAGATGACCCAACCAGTCATGCCAAACAGTAAAAATATTTCTATCAATGAACTTCTAGTTCATTACTGCATGTGCTTCAATTGCACTAATTCTGGTGTAGTACAAACTAGAAGATAACGTGAGCAATCTTTCCAAAATTCGTTTTTCATTTGCAATGATTGATGTAATGTAACATCATCAACCATCTATACATGCATTATCACGTATATTTTGTTTGAACGTGTACATTTTATAAATGTTATTCACATGAAATACATGCATACATATTGATTTTGGTGTGAACATGTTTATGAGATAGACTTGCCACGAGTCGGTTTATCGCAATAGGAGTAAGTCGTACGTATCTAGTTGTAATTTAAATAAGGACACAAGATATTAAAAATGAAATTAAATAAAACGATTAAAATTGAAATAAATGAAATTTGGCATAGTTAAATTATTTTGATTGGACAATTTGACTAGATAGTATTTTTGGTACTAGGTATATATAAATATGTAGAGAAAATAATAAAAATGAATAAATAAATAAATTAAATAATTAAATAAATTAAATATTAATAAATCAGAAAAGGTAAAAAAAAAAAAAGAAAAAATGAAGAAAAATGAAGAAATGATAAAGGAAGGCAGTTTTGGCTTATCCATTGTTGCATGTTTTGCCTTTTCACACATTTTGAAGAGCCATTTTCTCCCCAGCCCATTCGTTCTTCTTCTTCCCCTATAAGAGCCTACTTTTCTTCATTGTTTCATCTAAGTTTTACAGCAAATTTAGCCCTTGCAAGTTTGTTCTTGGTAAGTAATCATTTCTTCTTATTTAAGTGTTCATTATGACTGATTAGGGTTTGTCACAAGTAGTGTCTTAACACTTGATTTTGAAAGCCATAGAGACTGATTATGGAAAGATGTCAAACATAACAATTGTACCTTTATTCTTAGGTTTATGGATATATAAATAGTTTTGCATGATTTGGTGTCTGTGGAAAGATATTGGTATCGGACTGGAATTGGTTCAATTGAGGAACATAGCTAAATCATCTACTATTTTGATTATTTTTCTATATGATAAAGTCAATAGAGGAAACTCAAAACATAAAAGTTGTAGATATATGTGTTATCTATTTTATACTAAATTTCACGACTAGATTATGGGCGTATCATGAGTTATGGGCAAGAGAGTCATGTCTATTCCATATTTGAGCTGGCCTGCTTAGTATCCTATGCAGGTCCAGTCAGTTGTTTACCAATTTTAAACTCCTTATAGACATAATATGTAAATGGTCAAAACATGAAAGTTATAGATACATATCTTAGATAAAGTTTGGCATAAGTATCACATAAATGTATTATGTATTGTATGAGTTATGGCCTTCAGAAATTAGACTGGTCCAGATACCAGCCCTGTTTCTGACTAGTCAAAATTATCCTACCATATGAGGACCTTAGAAGCAGAATAGATGAAAGTTGTCAACATGAAAAATGTTCCATTTTGACATAGCTATGTTCATACAAATAGGACTTACATGTTGTAAGATATGAAAAAACAAAATTGGTGTCTTAAAACTGCCTAAGGTCTAAAATAGGGCAGAAAATAGAATACTCATTTAAATTGCATAAAATATTCCACAATGGTCCAATTTGTCTGAAATTTAGATATGTTATAACCCTACATATTAGCTTTAATTAGAAAGAAGAATCATACAAATAGACTAGTATAGAAAAAGTTATAAGATATTGAACACATGAAGGTCATACTACCATAATACCAAACCCTAGTTAGTGGTCCATATTATGCATATTTCAATTTGTTTAAGTTTCACTAAGTTTATTTAACTACCAATTGACCAATATACATTCAATTAGGTCCACAGCATATTGAGAACCCCAAGGAAGTGAAA
>CATIWF010037747.1:0-19469 GCA_949630135.1 Balakata baccata | reverse complement strand
AAATATTATTTATCTTTAATTAAATGTGAATTTATTTCTATACTTTTTTTCTCAATATCAATATTTAACTTGATTTTTTTAATATATAAAATATCATTTTTGCTAATTTAGTTAAAATATTTGTCTAAGTAAAATCAGAATATAAATTTTTTGACAAAAAACCAAATAAAAGTCATAATAAAATAGTAGAAGGAAGTCAAAATGAAAAAATTGAAGAACAGAAAATTTGACCTGATTGATATATTAAAACCACTTAAAAGCTGAGTTCTCCCAAAAATATTTGTCGACGTAAACGTTAAATTATGTCAAGATTGAACGGAGAGAGCACGGCCCATTTAGTCTCTTAATATAACCAAAAAACGTAGCATTCGTTTCCAACTTACACGGCTGGAAAATATTTAAAAATAACGTGATACGCATACTGATGTAGAAAAAATATTGTCGTACTTACAAAAATGAAGTTATTTTATATTGTTTAAAATTTAATTTAAAATTTTTTATATTTGATACTATCAATATTTAATGTATTTCTGTGACAATTTTAAATTATAGTTATTCAATATTGTAAATAAATTTTGTAAAATTTTTAAATTAGATTTTGAACTGTTTAAACATCATCCTTTTAAAGTATATGGTCACGTGATATTTTTTTTTTTTCTGATGATTAGAAAGAACATTTTAGCTTATACTTCTAATACTTTTAAACTTCACTTTTGACACACCACAATAACTTTACAAATTGATATTAAAGTACTTTGTTGTTGAACAAATGATTCTCTTCTTGATTAATATTTATCTTCAAATCGCATTGCAACTTTGAATCTGAAATTGAAACAATAATGTGCCAAATTCTAATATTATAGTTTTATAATAATCAAAATTTAGGATTTAAGTTAATGTAGCCTTTGAGCAAACATTCTCTCCCTTTTTTACGATGACAAAATCTTGATTTCAATACTTAGAATTTGTTCAAAGTTAGCTTATAAAATATCTCCTCTTTAATCTATGCATGTTTATATTTTTCCAGATCATCACCATTTAGATAGGGAATGAGATCTAGTCCACCCGATGCAATATTTGTTACAAAACATAAAATGTATATAATGAAACTTAAATTTTTAAAGAATTTGATATAACTGTAATAAAGCACAAAATTTATATTTATTTTTAGTTTACTCTTTATTTTTTCGGTTTTTTTATCCTATAATCTAATAGATACTAATTTCTATTGGCATTAGATATATTTATTAAGAGATATCAAATTTTAGAAGTGTTTTATATGCAAATTTTGAACTTAAAATTTCTAATTAGAAAAAAAAAAAGTCCTTATACTGATACATTATAATATTTATAACTATTATATTATTTATTTAAATTATAGTCATTAAATTAAGCGACCTATAATATATTATTATAAATAAAAATTTAAGTATATCAATGTATCTAATATACTGTAGCAAAAGCCTTAAAATATATATATATATACCCGCTCTCATTTCACTCGATAAAGGTTTTGAGCTATTTATTTTTGTGTTCTTTATATTTCTTTTCCCTTTAAAGCTTAAAATTTTAAATTACTATATTTGTATACAGAGGAAACGGGAGCAAATGAGATTTATTTGTGAATTTTACTCTTATTGCAGTAAAATTGTAAAAAAATTTTTCATTTCAATAAAATTACTAAATTATATTTTTATTTTAGTAAAATCATTTTCGGTAAATTTTTTGATTTAGGTAACCAAAAAAGCTAACTTGGCAGCTGATATATTACCAAAAATCTAACTTAATAGCTAACGTATCATTGGAAAATGGATTGGAGTGACTTCAGTGAAACAAAAATATAGTTTAGTATTTTTTTGGATAAAAAAAAATTTATAATTTTATTGCAATAAAAACAAAATTGATTAACCATATATAAAATTAATCCCAAAATTTAGGGGTGAATGTGATAAGTGATATATTGTGAAATTTATAGAAGCCCTTAACCCCATCACTCCGCAACCTGAAAATTTGATGTGCTTTTGATTCATAAACTGACTGAATGGATACTAATTGCTAATTACTAACTATAAGTTTGATTAAGCTTCTAAATATATACTTATTTTGGTATAATGACTTGTCTGTATTTGGCCACATTACTAAAAATGGGAAATCTATCCATAGCTTTGCGCATTTTTGGTATTCCATTTGAAAAAAAAAAATTGTATTTTTAATTTTTTTTAATTTAAAAAACAGATTTTAGGTATATGTAAGTGAATAAATATTTTTTTTCAAAAGAAAATTTGAAAAAAAGCAGTTTATAAAAAAATAAAAAAATTAATCAATTAAATAAAAAAATACAAAACATGTGTTTAGAATAGTCAAGAGTAATTTCAAACACTCTCTTAAACTATGTTTCGATTAAAAGATTTTAAATAAAGAATTTTAAACAATTCATGGATTTATACCAAATACACCATTTGATTACTTAAAAAATATAAAAAAAATACAAAATATATTTTTGAAATACTAACAGAAATTTCAAACACTCTCTTAAACTATGATTGGATTAAGAGATTTTAAATGAAAAATTTTGAACAATTTATAGATTTATCATAAATTTATCGTTTAACTACTTAAAAAAGATAAAAATTCATAAATTTTAAATTTTTTCAATCCAAATGGTGACTCATTTTTTAAGGATTTGGTCCTAGGTGAAAAAGTCTTAGATACATAGATTTTGATTAATAAAAAATTAATGCTAGATTTTTTTATTCCAAAATTGATTATAATAAATTAATAATATTTCAAAACTATTTTTAATCCTAAAAAAACAAATATCATTTTTCTTTTAATTTCAACTAATTGTTTTATTATTATTATTATTATTATTTAGCAACGTAATTAAACATAATAATGTATAATAACTTTATTTTTTTATATTTCAATTCTTAAAATAATTAAATTTATTTTTGAAATTTTTAAATATATTGTGGAATTAATTGTAAATGTTTAATTAATAATAAATTATCAATATTTAACAAAATATAAAATTAGAAATTGATTGCTAAATTGATATATTGTGGTCATTGAATTAAACATAACTGTAAGAATAATTACATCATTAATCTATAGATTTTATAGTCAAATAAAATAATAAAATTTTTAAAATCCAAAGATTTCACAATACGCGTATTTTATAAAATCTATATATTTTAAAATTATTTAATAAAAAACGATGCCTTAATGAAATACTAAAAAGAAGGAAATGTATTAACAATAAAATTTATATAAATTACAAAATCAGATATCCAATATGGGATTTTTCTTTCTCAATTTTGAACTTTAATTTTTTATAATTTTACCCTTCAGTGAGACCTTTTTTCTATTTAATAGATTATAGATGAAAGTTCAATGTGGATATCGTCGTAATATCTTGAATTATAGAAGAAATTAAAAAAAAAAACTTCATGTATGGAGTTTTTTTTTTTTCAATTTAAAACTAATTTCTGAATTCAAATTCTAATATTCGCTGAACCATGCAATGTATATTTGACTTCCATACATCAAATAAATAAAAGTGTAACGAAAATTCGAATTGTAAGCTTTAATAAATATTAGATTTCAAAATTGATTAAAACAGATAACATGTTAAATTGAGGAAAAAAAAACTATAAGATTTATTATTGAAATTTACTTTTTTGACATTGTAATAAATTTTTTTTTTATTTTTTAATGTATTGCTTTTAAAGAGAAAGAGGTAAAGTGATTTTACTATAAGAATATTTTAGAAAAAAAGTTTATAAGAAATCAGTTAATTAAATAAATAAATTTTAAATATGTTTTTTTATAACTAATTAACAGTATTGTTAAATACCCTTTAATTAATTATTTGAAAAATAAAAACTAAACCATCAAATATTTAACTCGTGCATTTTTATTGATGAGAAATAGCCTCGCATCCATCTTAAATTTGGTAAATGGTTCATATTTTATTATAAAGAGTATGAACTAACTAGCATGAAAATTTTCTCTCTTCTATAATAGTAATATTTTTCCAATTTTATAGTACTTTTTGATCCTCTAATCCTATGAATTATTAGAAAATAAAGTAAATTCAGTCTACCACATTATCCGTAAATTATTCTAATCACAAAATGATATATATATATATATATATATTAACTAATAAAAATAAATAAATTAAATATTTATTGCACAAATAATTAAATTAATTTATAAATAATATATTCTCTAAAAGCCATTAATCTCAGCGATCTTTTTCTATTGATTGAGGGGCAAAGAAAAACGAAAAAGAAGAAATTTCAGTAAGACAAAGCAAGTTAGGCAGGTGGTCTAACCTTTTATTTTCGGTTTTTCTAACTAAATATGCTTGAGATTATTATTGAATCTTTCAAAAATAAATTTTAAAAAAATATATTTACATTCAAAAATAATTTTTTAAATTTAAAAAAATTAAAAAGAAAGTATTTTTTTTGAAAAATTTTTCTTTTTAAAACTCAATCTCAAAACGGACATAAGGAGATGGCAAAACAAACAAGAAAAGTACAACCAGAATATAAAAAGTTAAGTTGACCTAAACAATGACATACGCCGTACGGGAGGCAACTCTATGTTCTCACTAGTGATCACTTTTTGATTACTAGTATTTGAAATTGCCGCAAGTATTTTAAAAATAGATTTTAAATTTTTTTATTTTTTAATATTTTATAAATTATTTTTTTTAAATTTGTGTTTGAAATAAATATGTATTTATCTAAAAATAATAATTTTTAAAACTTAAAAAAGAATTTTCAAATTTCAATGTCAAACATTTCATAAATATATAAAAAGTTTCTTCTGCAGTACACTTAATAATTTATAATTTCAACTATTAAACAACATATTTTATGATTTGAATTATTTATTATGCTAGATATTCTGGAATGACAAGTGTACTGTTGATTTAGCTTTTACAAAAAGTATTTTTTTAAAGGAAATTATTTTTAATTTTACTATTTTGAAAACTGCTCTTTTTTTTAAAAAAGGTAAATATTTAGAAATGCATTTGAAAAACTAATTTATAAAAAATCAATTAATTAAAAAAAATTTCAAACATACTTTTTCAAAATTCAATAGTAATTCTGAGTATTTCTTTATTAAATTAACATTAACATTAGCAAAGTACTTTTAAGTCTTTTTTTTTTCAATTTATTGGACTGTAGACTAATTTTAAATTTGCATCAAAGATACCCATCAAATCTGTATTGACAATAAACCCACCTACTAAATTAACATAAACATTAACTTCTTTTAAATTTTTAGCCACTTAATTAACAAGATGATCTTTCATCTTTACAATTTTTGTCATTCTTTTCCATAGCTAGAAGAAATTAATAATTTAGAACTAATAGACAATAGTTGTTTACATCAAATAAATTAATAAAATAATGAATTAATTTAATTGCAGTTCATTAATGCTGATTTAATTTGATTAGATTGTAAATTATTTGTATATATAATTTAGATAAAAAAAATAATCTATAAACAATAGAATCGTTATTTCTCTTTGCTAAGCTCTTTATTCTTTTTTTTTTTTAATTTTAATCACACCGTAGTCTGAATTTACACCGAATAATATTTTCTCATTTATATTAGTATTCCTTTCATATTTATTTTAAACTAAATGTACAAATTAGTCTCTAAATTATTCTCTTTTAAGCAAGTTATTATTTCAATTTTGATTTAGTGCAAATAAATTTTTAAATTTTAAACTCGGTATAAATAAACTCTCAAATTTTAGACTCGGTGCAATTAGACTTCTTACATATTAGACCTTTTAAATTATAACCATGAGCTAATTCTAGAGGCAAATCCAAGAACTAATTTCAATAGAGGCAAATTTTTATTTATGTAATAATTTTTAATAATAAGATATATATTTCTAATAAATTTCAAAAGAAAATTATTATGATCATTAGGATGATAATATGATTTTTTTTATATAATCCAAGATCCGAAAAAAAATCATCTAAATTGATTTCTAAATGAGATTTTTTTAAGTGTTGGATCTATCAAATTTGATAGCAGCATCTTTATTTATAGGAAGTTTTTTTACTAATACTTTTGTTTAATTTGTCCATATCTTAATCAAATTAATGAAAAATATAATCATCCATTATTGTCAATTATAATTTTAAATAGAGAAAGCCTAATGAATACAATTTTAAAATATGCATTTATTAATAATTATTATTCATATAAATAGAGTAGCATCTTTGTAATTTTATATTTAGATTGAACAATTAATTAATAAAGAAAAACTGAAAGCTTCCCAATTAATTTTTGATAGAAATTTTTATCATTATTTTTTAATCATTTTGTTGTCATTAATTTCAATTTCAAGACTATAAAATAATGATAAACTTTCCAAATCACTTAGCATATGAACATTTTCATTCAAATTTACACTTACAATCTAAAGTTGAATCATATTGAAAACAATAAAATTTATTCTAAATTCATGCATCTATTAATCAAAGCCACCACTAAAAAATAAATTTATTTTAAACCAATATCTAATTTTATTTTGTAGATTGTAGGATTAGAAATCAATTTTAAATTCATGTATTTGTTAATCAATACCACCACTCAAAGAAATCAAAACAAAAATATAAAGAAATTAAAAAAAAGATAAAAATAAAATGTGTAATAAACTAAAATAATATGTATTTACTAACCACTTTATCTTGTTTTTTTTATAATTTTGAATTGATTGAATATTTGGACTGAAATTTAAAAAAGAATACTATAATTTTGTTTTTGAAAAGAAGAAATGCTTGAAATATAACTGTCGTTTTATCTTTGAAAAGAAGAAGGTTTTTTTTCTTTATTAGAGAAAAGGAAAAAGATCTATGTTTGCATTAAATGAGTGGTTGTGGTATCATCATTTGTATGACACTCTAAGTCTCTTTTTTTTTCTTGTTTATTAGACATGCATATAATTTTTTTTATTTTTTTCTTTTATTTTACTAAAAATATATTAGTAAATAAATTAATGATTATTGATTGGTCAAATTTAGTTAATTGAATAAAATATTTGATATATTAAATAAATGGGGGCAAATACAAATTTTAGAGTGACGGCAAGAAATATATTACATATGGTTCAATGAGGGCAAGAACCCTAATTGTCCTTCAAGTACATCCGCCCTGGTTGATGTGGATGGTAATAAAGATTAATTAATTAATTTTTTATTTATTATTAATTAAAAATAGATTAATTAAAGACTTAAATCAATCAATCTTTTTAAATTTTTTTTAGATAACTTACCACATAAAATATATATAACTATGTTTGATTATTTTTTAGAGGGGACAAGATAAATTATTTTTTATAGAGATTAAAATGGATATTAAGAAATAGGCATTCAAAAGAATATTTTGGGGGCATGTGGGGGCAAGTGCTTCCATTCCCTCCATAGTGCATCCGCTCCAGGCCAATTTAATTTAGTAAGAAATAACTCGCTCTATAGAATATAAATCATGTATTAATTTATACTAAATTTAAAATTTGTTATTTTATTTATATTGAGTCACAATTAAAATAGATAATTTGCTCTATAAAATATAAGTTAAAAGCTAATTTACACGTTTTGACTTTATTTTAATATGAACGGACAGTAGAGCTGACTCTCTCATGTATGTGAGATTAGGTGAAGTATTGAGTTAATTAGAATCTTAGTTAGCTTTCACACTACCCCACTACAAATTTTTTTTTTAATTAATTAAGTTTCAATTATTAAATTAATTATATACTTAACTATCCATCAGCATTATTGACTTGTATTTATATCATTATTTTCACATTTATTAAAGCTTTTATGTGGATTTGTACGTTTATAATAATTGAGTAGGATTTGGTGTATATTTATTAAATTTATTAGGCATTCATTATCATGTATGTTTGGGATTGAGGATTTACAGATCTTTGGTATCCGTCCTATGGATGAATTTTTTTTTTTTAAATTTTGACATCACATAAAAATATTATATCCGTCCGGAAAAAATAGATTTAGTTCCATTTTATACATATATTAAGAAAATTAATTAGTTTAGTTAAATTAATACTCCATCCGTTTGAAAAAGATAGACTTACTTCCATTTTTATCCGTTTGAAAGTATAAACTACCTTTTTTTGAAGTGTAGTTATTATGCTCAATTACAATTTTGCCCTTATTATGTCATCACTTATATCAATAAAAAATTATTTTTTTTCTAAATATTGTTTTAAATTAGTCTTAAAATTTGTTAGTATTTATAAAAGTATTATTGAATTGTATTTCCAAGATAATAATCAATTGAGGGCTTTTTGGAAAAATATTAAGAAAAATTTGTTAATTTAACTAAACTAACTAATTTTCTTAATATAAGCATAAAATGGAAATAAATTTATCTTTTCTAGACGGATAGAGCAATTTTTACTTAATATTTTTTGAAAATGCTCTTAATTAATTATTATCTTGAAAATGCAACTCAAATGAATACTTTAAAATACTTTTATAAATGCTAACAAATTTTAAGATAAATTTAAAACAATAGTTAGAAAAAAATATTTTTTTATTGATATAAGTGATAGACATAATAATAGTAGAATATATAAATAAAAATAAAATTATAATTGAACATAATAATTATATTTTAAAAAAAAGAAAATTATCTATAATTTTAGACAGATATAAATAGAAAGTAAATTTATATTTTTTCGAGGGAGTAATTAATTAAAAAATTTGGCATGGTTACCGCCATAAAAGCTTTCTTCAATCTTCATCATTTCCTCACCACAATTTCAACATAGTATTAAAAGGAAATATCAATAAAAAATTTATCGGAAATATTAACAATTTAGTTTGATAAAATAATAAAATGAAAATAGAACTTCAAAAAATTGGAAACTTCTTATTTAATTAGATCATATCCATGAAATAATTAATTAATGAACCAAGTAAATTATTATCTGCTGCATATAAATTAATTATTATTTCATATACATCACATATCAATCTATTATGTATCTATAAAAGGAGAAGCAGATAGAAGAAACTCACAACATGATGACACATATGAATATTACATTCAAAAAGATTTCTACTTATCTAAACTATCGAAAAAAATAATAATAAATTGAGCGCAATAAGGCCTCATAAGATGAAAAAAATAATAAAAAGAAAGTTAATAAGTATTTCTCTATTATTAATTTAATGAATAAATTTTCATCATCTAGAATTGAATTAGAAAAATCCAATAAAAATTAATCATATTATAGTGCACGACTTGCCAAAATCATTTGCTTCCTTTAATTATCCTTAAATTGAATCATCACATCTTTTTTGCTATATATAATCAATTTTAATATATCACTTTAGTGCTTAAACCTCTCAATCAATAAGCTCCTTACAAACTAATGACTAGTAGAGTTAGTTTTCGTAAGTATGAAGTTTCTCTGGTTATCAATCTAAATATAACTATATACAGAAGTTCTCACCATAAACAAAACTAGGCTCTGATACCATAGAGGCCCTCTCTCAATAACTTGAACTACTTTCACGGCCTCATTGCCTTCTTTTTCGTTCCTCTATATTAATGAGAGTTTGAAAATCATATTAAAACCATGGTGAATTATTATGTAATGAAATAAATGATATGGAGGTTTTAGATTTAGACCAAAAAAAAAAGAGAAGTTTAGAAACTTATGATGAAGGGAAAACTCAGAGAAAATTTTATTTCACTTACTACAACTTGATTATAAACTGAAACAAGTTCTCCTTATATTGATGAGAGTTCCAAAATCTTATTAAAACCATGGTGAATGATTATGTAAAGAAATAAATAATATGGAAGTTTTAGATTTAGACCAGAGAAAAAAGAGAAGTTTAGAAACTCATGATGAAGGGAAAACTCAGAGAGAATTTTATTTCACTTACTCCAACTTGATTACAAACTGAAACAAGTTCTCCTTATATAGGAGAAACTATACACTATGCTGTTAAGATAGCTCATACACACACTTAATAGAATTATTACAAACTAATAATAAAGATAAAGTTTCCAACTCAGAAAGAGGAAACCGACAAATACAAAAAGAAAACGCTTTTTTCTTACAACACTTATTTTAATAAAGTAAAAGATTCTTGTCTCCTGTAATCTTTTCAATTTTTCCCTTAATTGGTTCATGACTAGAAGAGAGATTCATGTAAGCATAGCTATCATCAGAATTGGAAGAGGATAGACTCAACTCTATTATCCTAGAGGGTCCTACAACAAAAGGTCATGCCGAAGTATGAGAAGACGTTATTGACATATTAGCTTGTTTGACATTTTCTAATTAGACCTTGTGTTTATGTGAGATTTCTTCCCAAAAGGCTTCTTCATGATACAATGGCCAAATGGACTTGGAAATGTAATGGTTCTTAGCAGTAATCTGTCTTTGCAATTCCCTTACTTCTAGACAATGACTGTTACAATTTCCCTATAAAGAATAAGAGAAAGTCTGGTAAACATAAAACAAAGCATAATGTTCATACCACTTAAGGAAGACAAAAGTATGAACTTCCTTAGCTTGGATGTCTACATTCCAATTATCATGAAGAGCTTTGAAAAATAATTATTTCCAAATATCCAAGGGTGAAACCAGCTTAAGAACTTGCGAGAAGTTTTTGGTAATGTTTGGGCAGCTAAACAATTATACCATATGAGAAGATAGAATTCAAAGGCCATAAAATGCATGAAACATAGGTACCATAATATATGGAGACTATGCTCTGGGAACAGGCCTTCAGTAGGAATTTTGAACACCTCTATAAATGGATATTGAGGATTGAATATCTCAGGAAGGATGTAAGTCTTCCCATATTGTCTAATAGCCGAATACTGGGCCATCAATATTTTTTCTATTTGCTACTCTTTAATCATTGCCTTTATGAATGTAACGTTCGCTAATTAGGATTTAATTATAATAAATAAATAATAAGTGGCTCAATGAGAAATTAAATAAATAGAATTGATTGATGTAGTTAATTTAGTTAAAATGGAACTAAGTGATTAGATTGTTTAATTGAGTTGATTAGTGAAATAATAATAATAATAATAATAATAATAATAATAATAATAATAATAATAATAATTGAAAAAAAAAACATGTGGTCGGGAAAGTGGGATAAGTGGGAAAAGTGGGCACAAACTGCCCATTTCTTCATTTTTTTCTTTTTCTTCCTCTTCTTCTCCATTTTTCTTCCATTTTCTCTCAAAATCCAACCACAAGTCAAGCCTTTTGGATCAGTGGTAAGTGAATTAATCTTTCTTGAGTTGATTAAAGATAGATTAAAGGTTGATGGTTGGTGTTGTTGTAAATCTATTTCTTCTAAGAAGTTTGTTTTTATATCAGAGATTGAGATTTTATTTCTATGCTCTTAGAGATCGAATTTTAAGAAGTTTTAAACATAAAAATTTTAGATTTATATCTTATTTATATGTCTTTGACACAATTTTAAATATTATGGTGTGTATGAAGAGATATCCTCCAATAAGTATTACTGGTTTCTAAAAGTGTACCAACATATTTTAGTTCGGCTTTCATTTATTTTCACCCTATTAGAGATATAGTCAGTGGAAGCTTGAAAATATAAAAGTTATAGATCTATATGTCTTTTATCTGTATACCAAATTTCATACTGATATTCTTGGTGTAGATTGAGTCATTATGAAGAGATTGATAACTGTTCATTTGATCATAGTTGTTTGTTGTGTATCAGATTACACCAGTTTATTTGCCCTTATTTTTTAGGTTTATGTAGTCTAAATTAACCAAAGTGTAAAACATAACAATTTTAGCTCTATATCTTAGGTAGATTTTTATAAAAACCTTACCTTAATATGTTAGTATTTTATGAGTTATGATCATAAAAATGAGGACTGATCGGGTTGTTACCTTATGTTGGACCAGTTGGACATTCTTTAATGTTTGAGAACTTTAGAAGCAATATCAGATAAACTTGTAAAACATGAAAAATGTTCCCACTTGACATCTCTAAGTGCCTATAAATTTTGACAATAATACAACCTACACGTTATAAGAAATGGAATTTTAAAGAAAGAGTCTCAAAACTGTCTAATGACAGAAGACAAGTTAATATTTGAAATTGTACTAAAAATTGTATAATAGTTCAAAAATTCTGAAATTTTAATAATAGTATTATGTGTTAGCTTTAATCAGAATCTGTATGTTTTGATCAATGAACATATATGCTTTGATCAATGAACATGTAAGTTGAAGATGATGAATTTGCACTGTATGGAATATATTTATAGGTGATTGTGAATATTGTAGAGCGGTTCCACCTGGGTGAACCATAGGGTGCTTATGTTGTGACTTTCTTATGAACTTTAGCTTATGTATATTAAATTATACTATCATATGACATTTGTAACCATAAATTATGAAATTTTATTGGGTTACTGATGTGAATTATGTGATAAGAGGATAAGGCCCAATTGCTCTAACGAGGACTAGAGCTAGGATAGATGGCATGCCATTGAGGGAGTTTGGTACCACTTAGGCCTATACTTGGCTATCTTGGAGATAAGACTCATATATTGGAGGGTATGTTCGGAGTGGCACCCTCAGAAACATTAAGATGATCTTTATCTCAGGCGGAGTTCTTGGGTGGCTCGAAGTAGCCTTAGTGCCCGTATCCAATTTAGTTCGGTTTCGAGTATAAGGGCAAAACAATAATAACATTCCAACTTGATAAGTATAAAGTAAGGCATTATGGAATAATTTATATGATTTAAAGTACGTTATTCTATATATGAAAGATTGTGTGGTATTGTGTGATGTTGAAACATATGTATTGGATGTGGTGATATATATATGCTCATGCATACATAATTATCCATAAATGTATATATTTTTCATGCATACATGAGATTAAAACTATATGTTGTTATGTACCACTAAGCATTTTATGCTTAGCGTGTGGATGTTGATTTCCCATGCAGATTGTAGATAGGGGATCAATTGCTCACTAATAGAAGAAGCCCAAGGAGAAAGGTCCATGACAAACCTGTTGGGCTTGGTGATACAACTATTTTGTTTTGTTATTTTTCTTTGGGTGGAAATGTAATATTTTAAATTTTAGATGAATTTTTGTATAACTCTGGCTAGGTTAAGGCCTTTATTATGTAATGTGAAAAAAAAATTATATATATATATATATATATAAATCTTATGCATATTCAAAATGTACTTTATATTTTGAAAAGTCATCATGGCCATGGTGCGAAAGTATTTTTTTAAAGAAAAGAAAATGTATGTTTTACCTTTTTAAACATTATAGTACCTTTCTATATAGTTGAGGTATATTCCTTAATTATATGGTAGGGTGCTACAGAATCAGATAATGTTAGATTAGCTAAAAGCTAAATCTAACATGATGTTTGTATATGGACAACCAATGAGAGTCATTTGGATATCAATTTTACCACCATTTGAAACAAAGAGGTGTTTATTTCAAAGTATGCTATCTTTCAATCGAAAGAGTTTCTTCTACAAAAAGATAATAGGAGCAAGAATGAACTTGATGAAGTTCAAAGATGCTCAAGCAAACATGAATCAACTAAAGAAGCCCAAACTTTGTTACTTATAAAGATGACGTGACAGTAAGTCCTTATGAGACACAAGAGCTTCCTGTAAAGTGGGATACGAGTTGTTCCCTAGAGATATAGATCTCTTATAAGTGAACAAAAGGTCTATATTGCTTATAGAGGATGATGAGTCTACTACTTATGAAGAGATTCTAAAGAGTTCGAAATATGACTAATGGCTATAAGCCATAAGTCAAATACAAATTATGTGTCTATAAACCAACTCTGGACTTTGATTGACCCACCTAAAAGGACAAAGCCCATTGGGTGCAAGTAGGTGTTCAAGATGAAAACAGATATGGAAGGTAACATAGTTACCTATAAAGCTAGAGTTGGTAGTTAAAGGACAACATCTAGGATAAGGGTTGACTTTGACAAAAACTTTTACTCCACATACTATGCTTAAATCCATCATATAATGAGATTTGGCAAATGGATATGAAGACCACTTTCATTAAGGAAATCTGACCTAAGATGTGTACATGGCACAACCTAAGGGATTTATATCCAATGATGGTGAAACAGGATGCAAATTGCAAAATCCATTAATGGATTGATGCAAACATTTGAGAGTTGAAACATCCAAATTGATGAGGTAATCATAGAGTTTGTTTTCTCATAATATGTGGATGAGTCTTGTGTTTTCAAGAAGGTTATTAGGAGTGCTATTGTGTTCCTTAAGAAGTATGTGGAAGACATACAGTTTGTAGAAAATGATGTCTCATTTCTAAGTCAGTCAATTTGTTACTCTAAAAGTATTTCTCCAAGAAAGATCTTAAAAGTAACCTACATAAGGGAATTTAGATCTATAACGATGAATCTAAAAGGTTATTTGATCTTTCTTAATCTATATGGCTTAGATGCTATAGAGGTTAGCATAGAACAGTCCATGAGATAATTTATTCCTATGATCAAGAAGATTATTTAAAGACATAAGATAAATTGACTGGCATGAGTGACACTCCATAAGCTTTAGCTATAGGATACATTTTGTGTCATATTATATACTAGGCCCAGTGATGTCATGCTTTGAATGTCATGAGTGGATATCAATATGATCCTATAAGTATTTATGGTTGACTATCAAGAACATCCATAAATACTTGAAAAGGATTAACGATGCATTCTTGATTTAAGGAGATAGTAAGCTTAAGGTAAGCAGGATTATGGATGCCAACATTTAATTCAATAAGGATAACTCAAAATCCTAGTCGTGCTATGTATTCACATTAAATGGTTATGCAGTTAATTGGAAGAGCTCCAAATAAGTGATGACTGCAAATTAACTAAAAGTACATTGTAACTTCTAAGGCAGCTAAGGAAGCGGTTTGGATAAGTAAAATTCATCATAGGCTATAAATGATTCCTAGCATTCTTAATTTAATATGATTGGAATAACAATGAGGTCATTGGATGACCAAAAGGAATCATGGTCTCATTGAAGATCCAAACATGTATTACTAATTGATTAAAGAAATCAATGGTAGACGTAATGTAATGATAGAAAGAGTTCCCACTGATCTAGAAAATATATGATCAAGTTACTATACCAAAACCCTAAAAGGAATATGATAGTCATATCATCACTTATGATGTAATGTATAAAGGTGATTAGCTTGGATCAAGCAGTAGATCTTATAAGTTGTGAACATGTGATGTTCAGAGTTAACATATGGATGCTTGCTAGGAGAAGTCAAGTACATTAGATGATCTGCTATGAGACAATCCTATAGATTATCTATTCAAATGTTAATGATAGTAAATGATGCAAGTATCCTTATACTTGAGGTACTCAAGCATATCTTGGATACTGATTATGTGCTTTAACTCCATTTCTTGTTGCCTCATAGAGGTTGCTCATAGGGTGGTAATTAGATATAGCTTAAGGTATTCGAAGGTAATTGGGTAGCCAACAGAGGATTCATCACTCTTGATAGAGGAGGGAATATATACCCACGACCTCTTATCGGGATCATTACTCAGGAATCTCTAGCTAGAGTGGAAATGTCATGAAGATGCTCTTCAGTGATGTGCCTAATAGAGTAATGAATATCAATGATAAGATCAAACATCACTTGGGCTAGGTGTGACATTGTTAGTCTAGTGGGAGTTGACACATAATCCATGCTTTGAATCGAGTGGGGTATAAGATGGTATATGTATGAATTGTACGACTATTGTCTATGGAAAGGTTTATAGTCAAACCATTAACTTTCCGATCTATTAGAGGTCTCGATATCAAATGTTGATTCGGGTGACCAACATAACCAGAACCTAATAGGTTATACACTTTGAAGGTGTGAAGGATGAATAAAACGGTCTTGGATGGGATCCAAAAATATGAGAGAATTATTTAGAATCAGACCGTGATGGGATGGCAGAACAATTCTAGAGAAAAAATCACTTATGTGGGTTATGGGCCAACGCTGCCCAACCCTATTTTTGCATTTTTACTCTATTTGGGCAATTCTATGGTGTTTAAGAAACACATATAAATTGGTTTTTTCCAACAAGAAAAGCCCTAGCCTCCATGAAAATTAAGTGTTAATTTTCTTAGTATTTTTATCTCAAAGAATATTATTTTTGCTAGCACAAAAATAATTTTCAAGGCCATCCCTTATGAGATTTCCTCTTTCTGGATTCATGTAGATTACCATGGGCTTAGTATGTTGTGGTTTATGACAACTCGATATGAAGAGGTGGTGGAAAAATTCAAGAACACCAAAGGTAACATTTTCAAACCTTTAATTTTGGTTAATTAATTTTGATAACACAAGTTGAGTCCTTGGTTCGGGTTTTGAATTTTTTACTGCATTTAATGTATGAGATAATGTTCAAGACCCAACATAGGCATCCAAGAGTTGGAACATCTGCTTTGATGAAACAATAAAAGAGTTTGGTTTCTCATAGAATCTGAATGAACCTTATGTATATAAGATTAGTAGGAGTGCAGTCCCATTCCTTGTTTGTATGTGTATGGCACACTACTCATGGGAAAAGACATCTCAGTCCTTCAATCTGTTAAGATTTAGCTCTCAAAAAACTTCTCTACGAAAGACCTTAGAGAAGCAACCAATATTTAAGGGATTAGGATTTATAGAGATAGATCCAAAAGGTTGCTGGGTCTTTCAAAGTCTACACACATTGATAATATGCTAAAAAGGTTTAGCATGGAACAGTCCAAGAAAGGATTTATTGCCATAACCCATGGGATAACCCTTTCAAAATCCATGTGTCTAAAGACATAAGAAGAGAGGACTCATATGAGTTTGACCCCATATGCTTCTATTATCAGATCACTCTTGTATGTTATGATATGTACTAGGCCTGATGTATCATATGCTCTGAGTGTCATGAGCAGATATTAGTTAGACCCTAGTTAAGGTCATTGGGTAGCTATAAAAAATATCCCCATGTACTTGAGAAGGACTAAGGATGTTTTCTTAGTTTATGGAGATAGAGACCTTAAGGTAAGTGGGTATATAGATGCCAGCTTCTAAACTGATAAGGATGACTCCAAGTCCCAATTAGGTCATGTGTTCACATTGAATGGTGGAGTAGTCAGTTGGAAAAGTTCCAAACTAGGGATAACTACTGATTCAACAATTGAAGTAGAGTACATTGTAGCTTCTGAGGCAGCTAAGGAAGCGATTTGGATAGGAAAATCCATCCAAGAACTCGGTATGGTCCCTAGCATTATTAGTCTAATAGCTCCGTATTAGGATAACAGTGGCGCCATTACACAAGCAAAGGAACCACGGTCTCATCAAAAGTCCAAACGTGTGCTCAAATGCTACCATATGATTAAAGAGATCATAGGTAGATGTGATATAAGAATAGAAAGAGTGCCCATAGATCAAAATATAGCTAATTCACTGACAAAGCCACTTCCCTAAAGGAAATCTTATTCGTTTATACTCACCTACGGTATAAAGTACAAAGGCAATTGGCTTTAGTGCAAATGGGAGATTGCAATATAAGTGCTCTAAAGGCAATCAACTTCAGCACTACATGTATATTTTTCATTTATATGAATAAATGCTTTTTCATTATATTGATGTTCATTTAATATGAATTGATAAAATTTTAAATTAATAAATGAAAGTCCTTGATATAAAATATAGCATGAAGGAAATCATATTGAGATCATGATGTGACATTTCTATCATGTGTAATTATGTTTATATCTAAACTATCCCTAGCCTTAGGATCAATGAGATAGGACATTATTGATCCGGACATGCTAGCACATGTTATACTCCTTGATTTGATCAAGTAGTAGTTCTCATAATCAATAAGCTTGAGATGTTTAGAGTTATTATTATTATTATTATTAGAAAAAAAAGTTGACGGGAAACATAAATAGGGCACAAACTGCCCATTTCATCAATTTTTCTTTTTCTTCCTCTTCTCCTCCATGTTTCTTCCATTTTCTCTCAAAATCTAACTATAAGTCAGGCCTTTTGGATCAGTGGTAAGTGAATTAATCTTTCTTGAGTAGATTAAAGATAGATTAAGGGTTAATTGTTGGTGTTGTTGGTAAACCTATTTATTCTTAAAATTCTGTTTTTGTGGCAGAGATTGGGGCTTTATTTCTATGCTTTTAGAGGACGAATTTTAAGAAGTTATAAACATGAAAGTTGTAGTTTTATGTCTTATTTATATGCTTTGAAACAGTTTTTAATGTTTTGGTGTGTATAAAGAGATATCCTCAGATAAGTGTTACTGGTTTCTAACAATGTGCCAACAAATTTTAGTCCGGTTTTTATTTATTTTCACCTTGATAGAGGCATATTCAGTGGAAGCTTAAAACAAAACAGTTGTATATTTACATGTCCTTTACCTATATACCAAATTTTGGGCTGATATTCTTAGTGTAGGTTGAGTTATTATGAAGAGATTGATGACTATTCATTTGATCATAACTGTTTTCTGTATATCTGGGTTACACCAGTTTATTTGTCTTTATTTTTGAGGTTTATGTAGTCCGAATTAACCAAAGTAACATACAAATTTTAGCTCTATATCTTAGATAAATTTCTATAAAAACCTCACCTTAATATGTTGAGAATTTTATGAGTTATGGTTATACTAATGAAGACTGGTCGGGTTGTTACCCTGTGTTAGACCAGTTAGACATTCTTTAGTGTTTGAGGACTTTAGATGCAATATCAGATAAAATTGTACCATGAAAATTTTTCCAAATTGACCTCTCTAAGTGCCTATAAATTTTGACAATAAAACAACTTACACATTATAAGAAATGAAATTTTAAAGAAGGAGTCTCAAAACTATCTGATGACAGAAGATAAGATAACATTTGAAATTGTAGTAAAAATTGTTTAATGGTTCAAAAATTCTGAAATTTTAATATGTTTATAGTGTTAAGTGTTAACTTTAATAAAATTAAAAATTACATAAATTGGATAAGTATAAAAAAAGTTATAGGTTAAAGAGTCATAGGAGGTCATACTGCCACTTATTAGAAATTATAAATAATTGTTTTAAAACAAATTGTAAATAAATATTCTATCAATGTATTAATCAAATATACTTTCAAATTAGGTCTGCAATCTATGGGAGATCCTCAAGAGCCATAAGTTCCATAATTATTGGAGTTTGTAAAACTTTATTAAGGTTTGTACTTAGCTACATATGGATTTAATTGTATGTTTAATGTTTAGGATTGCATTAGTTAAATGATGAATCTGTATGTTTTGATCAATGAACCTATATGCTTTGATCAATGAATATGTAAGTTGAAGATGATGAATTTGCACCATATGGAA
>CATIWF010037745.1:0-19497 GCA_949630135.1 Balakata baccata | reverse complement strand
ATAACAGCAGACATGGAAAAGAACAAAGACAAGGATCTTGGAGCTGAAATTTGTGGTGGTGGTAGAATTTAAGTATAAGTTGATGCATGTTATAAGTCATGATGTATGTAGGGTAGGGGAACTTCTCTTCTAAGAAGCACAGACACGGACACAAGGACGCGATACGGTAGGACATGGAGACACGGCAGATTCCAAAAGACTAGGACACGGATACGGCAATGACACACATAGTAAAACAATAAAAAAATAATTATTCTTACAAATATTATCCTTAAAAATAATTCACATAAATAAAAACCAAGTGTTCAAAATATTATTTTTACAAATATTTAAAGTAAATATAAAGATTAAACATAACTAATACAAAAACTAAAAACTTGCATTCTCTTCTAAATCAAATAAAATGGCCTCCAATTCAGGTTCATCAAGAGAAAGATCTGCAACCTCAAGAATTCCAGTATTCTCTATATCCATAGAGTCAAAACCATCCCCTCCAATGTCCCACATCTTAGATTCACCCTCATTATAGTTTGGAGATCTCCTTAACGGAAGTAAAAAATTGTTATAGATATAAACTAAGTTTTCATGGAGTGAATGAAATTATATGTGCTCCAATTTCTCTCACAACATGAGGATGAACAAGGTTGGCCTAGTAATTTCATTGCTATAGATTGAAGTATTGGTATAGAAGTTCCATGAACAACCCACCATTTAACATGACTCATATACCGTCTATCATTGATAGAATCACTGCTAGAAAAATCATCAAAACAAATAGAAAAAGTAGCATACTCCTCATTCACTCGCCTCCTATCGACTTCATTTGAAAAGTATCTCTCAAAATACTTTTTTCTTTCTCTTATTACTTCCATATCTCAATGTGGTGGAACACGATCAAGAGACTTTTCAAGCCATTATTGACAATAATACCTACAATTGAATTTTGAATATCATTTACACTTAAATCATTAAAGCCTACAATTTAAACTCTTAATATTACCTTGAATTTAAGGAATGAGCTAAGCAATGTAAAGGTGTGTGGCTTTTAGTCCATCTTTCCACTAAGATTCCATTCACAACATCAAAAAACCTACAAGTATAATTATAAAACAATTCATACAAGTTCAAATATAATAAAAACTTTCAATCAAAACTCAAACATTTGAATGATAAATCTTAATTATACCTTGAATTTTCTATGAGATTTTTCTTTTCTTTCTTATAAATGGCTTCCTTCACTTTTTCAATTATTGAATCCCACCACTCATAAACATTATGAAGGCAAGGTCTATTAGAGTCGGTTAATCGAAACATCTCTTATATGGGAGCTGTAAAGCTAAGGATATAATCAAAGTCCATCAAAAGTCATCATTTAGGATTTTATCTTTTACTTCTTTAGCTTTCACCACATCATCTTCTTTATACATCTCCAATTCTTCACTTATAACTGATTGTTCTAAACCTCTTTTTATTATTTTAAATCGTTTAAGCATAACAATAATTGAAGCGAAATGTGTATTAGCCACTGAAAGTAACTTCAACTTGTAATGATTGTTAAATATTGACAATCTCATTGCATGATTCATAGTGAAATTCTTGATGAAAGAGACATCACTTGAAACCCGAGAGATTCAACCACATTTTTCCATCACGTCATCGTATCTTGGGTGAGTTGGTGGTGCACATATATTTTTTAAAGCAAGATTGAGAGTATGAACCACACAAGGGGTCCAAAATATATGTCGAAACTTTGCTTCCACAATATGTCATGCTGCTTTGCAGGCTGCAGCATTATCAGTTATAACTTGAACTACTTTTTGAGGACCAATCTCTTGTATAGTGTTAATCAACATATCAGCAATAAAGTGTTTGTCCTTTGTTTCTCCTTCACAGTTTACAGCTTTCAAAAACATTGGGCCACCTTCTGAAACTGCCATAATGTTAATAAGTGGCCTTCTTTGAGCATTTGACCATCCATCACTGCAAATGCTTACTCCTTTCTCATTCCAAGTCTTCTTGATAAGTTCTAAGAGATTCTCAATATTATTCTTCTCCTTCTGCAATAATGTAGTTCTTAGTGCATTATAGCCTGGTGGGTCATAACCTGGAAGTTGACTTGCACTTTTAAAGGCTCGAACATTATAAGGATTTCAAGCAAAGTGAAAGGACAACCCCCCAATGTAAAGCATCCTAGCTATCTCACCATCAACTATTTCACATGCACCCATATTAAATGTCTTTTCAATTGATCTAATAGCTCTCTTCCTCCTTTTTGGATCAATTGATGGAGTTGGCAATCCATGGTAACCAGCACCACTACCACTTGTAGAAGAATTCACAAAATTAGATAATGCAGCGCTTGATATGGGTAAAGGGACTTACTTTGGAATAGACTGTTTCACTCTATTTTCAGCTTCCTCCATCAACCTTTCCATTTCTTTCATTTGTTACTTTAGTACAAGATGCAATCCCAGCCCCTTTAATTTTTAACAAGTGAGTCTTGACTTTATAATATGTCCATCTATATGTTTGTCCACAGAAATTACATTGAAAGACAATATTTCCCCTCCCCCCCTCCATCAACCTTTCCATTTCTTTCATTTGTTACTTTAGTACAAGAATTTTTTCAACTTTTAACTAAATAAAAAAATAATTAGCAACCTTAAAGAACAACTAAATAAAAACAGGAATAATTTCAAAAATGTAAAATTGTATTTGTAAACTTACTTAACAATAAAAATGCAATCTTATTTAACATCTAAGAAAATTACAAATCAATTATCAATAAAATGTAAAGTTATTTAACATCTAAAATTAAATTAATTATCAATAATTTAAGATTTTAATTATTTATTCTTTTATTATTAAAACCATCTTATATCCTTTCATAGCAGCCATAAATGCCATACTAATCCCCATATTACCAAATGTTGGCTCTATCAAGGTTGTCTAACAAAACACAAATCACTAATGTTACAAAAGTAATAGATTTTTCAAACAAATCTATATGATTTGGGAAAAAAAAAAATTGCAAGCTAACCTTTCCAGGAGCAGTTAAATTCTTTTGTTCTGTATCATTGATCATGGAAAATGCTGGTCTGCATAATAAGTAAGGGACTTTATCATTTGATTTTCGCAGATGAAGCTAGTGGATAATCAAATATACCTGTCTTTGATGTTGGCAGTTGGTTGCATCATCTCTTGCTTGACAGCTATGTAAGCTCCACATCCTTTAGTCACTTTGTTAAGATACATAAGGGGAGTTCTTCCTATTAGCTGAATTATTGAAAACAAAAAGAAATTAGTGAGAAAGAAAACAGGAAGACATGAGATTCAAGAAAATTAATAACCCCATTGATGATGGTCAAAGGCAAGTGTTTAGTAGCACTTGGGTGAAATAAAACTTTTCTCTAGAGAATAAAACAAAGTAATGAACATGGAAGTTACCGATTAATTTCTAGGAGAAATCAAAATCAAACCATTCATGGTCGGAGCAGAACAAAAGAAGTATTACCACTTCAAGTCTAGAACAGAAAAAGAAAAATAGATGAAATGTTGAAAAACCCAGAAACCAGAAAAGGAAACAAGAAAAATTAAGATAGTAAAAAGAATAGAAGCAAAATGACCAAAAGGGGGAGAGAGAGAGAGATACTTGAGAAACTTTAGTCTTGATTTTAGTTCCAGGAAGATTCTTGGGCAAATCCTTGATTCTTTGAGCTAAAGAAGGAGAATCAACAGAGCCTCGGTGGAGAAGAATCTGCTTACTACAAGTTTTATAACTCATTGTTGCTTAGATTGTACTTTCCCATAGTTTATATAAAGCTCATCTCTATATGTTTTAGGATAAATCACAATGAGAATACATTGAGATATGCTTACCTCAGTAGATGATAGGCCAGAATCGCAAGATGAAAATTAAGAAGAGAGCCATGCTTACCTCAGTGACACTATGGCCAGAATTGGAGATGATAGGGGGCGCGGCTGAAGGTCCAAATTGTCGGCAGTCTTCTCCAGATGATCAGTGCAGCTCCAATCATTCTGTTATGCACTTGTGCCTTTAGTTTTTTTCTTTCACTTGAACGATTGTGTAGGTTAGGAGGAAAGGGAGGCCGATGTTAGGGTTAAGGGGACTTAGGCTGCACCTGATGGGTTATGATAAATTAGGCCAGACCATATTTAGGCCAGACCATATTTGGGCTTGAAAATGGATCCAAAAAATAGCCCAACAACCTCAGTCGTGTCCTTGCTGTATCCTTTCCGTGTCCAGGATGTTGACTTCATTTTCAGTCAATGATACGCCACATGACGTGTCCGACATGTGTCCACGTGTCCCTGTGTCGGATACATGATTTCTTCCTCCATGAGCCGTGTCCGTGCAATGCAGCTTCTCTTGCTCTGTAGCTTCTTTGCAATTTATATAGGGTACTTCAAGCAAAAAGAGATACATGAGGAAAATTCGCCTTAATTAAGAATTCAAATTTCGATTAAAAAAAAAAGAAAGATGGGAAAATCTTAAGAATCTGAATTTGGAGCTATATCAATTATATATCAGCACCACTTTAGATTCTCATTGCAATGGGGTACATATGGAAGAAATATCATCTGCCACTTAAAAATTGCTAGGAGCAGGTTCCAGCAGTCAAATGCTATCCATTTTATATATTTGGGATTCTTAATTCTTAGTTTCGTTTTATTAATATCAATTTGTGTCGAGTATGTCTATTAAAAGATAAAGTGTTATGAATTTGTATTAAGTAGATTTATTAAGGGTTAAAGTATTTTTTTTATTATTTAATCTATATCTAAAACTTGAATATAAGATTTTTAATCAAAGGAAAAAAATTTTCAATCATTCTGTCTGACCTTTTAAATGTAAAACTCTCATAAAGTACAAATAAATAGAATTTATACAATAAATTATTAACTATCTATATAATAATTAATTGATCACGATTTTATTATAATAATTACAATAAAATTATTCAAACAGTTGAACTACTCTACAGTAGTAAAAATAAATAATAAAATATAAAAGTTATATATTAATCCATGCCCATTAATTGATAATTATAATTTCAATACACATTATAATAACAATTCTTCACCACTGCTATATGTATATTAGTAGCAAAATAGTACATAAAATATTGAAAAGTTTTCATCATGCTAGTGCATGCACATGGATGGAAGTTAAATATGAGGGACCTACACACCATATGGCCATTACAAAGAAAAAAATATGTGGTGTAAAACCTTGAAAAATAAAATCACTAGAATAAATAGAGGAGCAGTGATAGAACTGTGATTGCTAAGTTAAAAAAGATAAAAAGTTAAAATTCTAAGTATTTATGAGAAATAAATTATAAAAAATGATATAAATTTATATATTATTATATATATTTTAAAAGAAAAATTAAGTGAAAATAATTGTTCATCAATGTGGCTCTATAAAGAAGCTAAAAGTCTGTAAGGTTAGAGCTAATAATCCATTGACTAATTATCAAAGCACTGTATTAAAATGTATCCCTATAATGGCAAAATCTGTAATCAATTTATAGACCCAATTATCACTCTTTTTTTCTTTTTGGCCACCAGAGAAGAAATCATGAACTCGATAAAGAAGTCTGAAGGCCCAACGTACAACTAAAGACTGAGGAGGATTCATCATCCAGTTAGGCAGTAGCAGCTTCTGACGGAGATTAATCAGCCACTAAGTCTGCTACCTTATCTACAAAATTATTTACGTAGCAAAAAGACATTCAAATCTAGAGGCTAACATCAGGAGTGTACATTTGGTTAGTTCGGTTCAAAACCGAACCAAACTAAAAGAAACCAAATTATTGAAATATATTAAAAATCAAACCAAAATAATTGAAAACCGAAATAACCGAATCAATTATACCGAATTAAAATTGGTTTTGTTTGATTTTCGGTTTTGATTCGATTTAGCTCACCCCTATTAACATCTTAACATCCTGCAAATTAACAAAATAGTCATTCAGATATTATCCAATTTCTTATCCGATCAAAATTTATCGAGTTTGTATATAACATTAATCTAGAGCTCAATATATATAATATATTGAGTTAATAATAAAATATTGTATGGACAAGACAGGATTACATTTCTTCCTTCTTGCTATAATAATTAGCGATTGTTAATGTTTTTTTTTTCAATTTTATTGATGATTTTCCGTTTTTTTCTTGTAGCCACCATTTTTATTTTTATTATTACCAATTTTTTACTTTTTTTTTTCAAATATGGAAATCAATGTATATTTAGTATAAGTTTTCGTTCAATTGAGTAAAAAAATAACATTTTCTCTATCTTTTAAATATGAATTAAGAAAACTTGTCGACCATTATTTATTCTTATGCATGCATTTATTTATTTTTAATCATTGTTTAATTAATTTGATTACCAAAGAAAGTATGTAAATTTGCATTTAATTAAATTAATTACCAGAGCAAACCTTGAATAACTCTTAATTACCAAAGGAAATATACAAACTTGTATTTAATTAACTTAATTAAGTTATTTACTTTAGTAAATCTTGGATAAATCTTTATTATTTTTTTAGTTGAGAGATTGAATGGATGTAAGGTAAATCTTATGTAACTTCAATTTTTACTAATTTTACCTGGAGTCGATCTTTAATAAATTTTGAATAAATCTTATATAAACTTTTGACAAACATTGGGTATATGTTTGGTAAATATTGGATATACTTTGAGTAAACATTTAGTAAACTTTGAGTAACTTCAACTTTCCTTAATTTTTTAGATAACTTTAGTTAAACCTTAGGTAAAGCTCAGTCAAATATTAGGTAATTTCAAGTTTCATTAATTTTCTGATAAACATTAGTTGAACCTTACCTTGGATTAATTCTGGATAAACCTTAGATAAATCTTAGGTAAACCTTGTGTAATTTTAAGTTTCATTAATTTTTGGTAAACATTAAGTTTTAGTATTTTATAACATTTTTATGTGCTTTTAACATTTTTGAAAAAAAAACTTTAGTGCCTTTGACATTTAAAATTTTTTTTTAAAGGATAGTATTTTTGTAAATATTTAGGTGTTTTTTTTTTCATTTTTGTAAAAATTGTCCCTCAAAGTAAAAGCATCAAATTTTTAAAGTATCTGGGGGTTAATTTCATCTTTAGTCATTTAACTTTAGTATTATTATAGTAAAGTCATATAATTTTTTTTGACATATAAAAGTCATCTAACTATGATTTAGTTTCAGTAAAGTCATTTTCATCGATTTTTTAATAGTCAACAACCAGAAAAGTCATGCTAGCATTGATGTCAACTCAAGGTTTAACCCACAAGTGTACGAGCCAATCATAGGATGACAAGTATCCTTCTGGAGTCGATCTCATAAGGAATTACTAGCTTAAATCCTAATTTGTTTAATTACCAACGAGTACAAAATGCAACCTAAATACACTAATCCATTTGATTTGATTTTAATTAAGAACTAAATTAATTAAACCATAAATTAAATTGTGAATTAAATTAATGAATAAAATCAATGGATAAAATAGGTACCTGGTTTCGCTCCCCCAATTTCATATTTCTCTCCCTAGCATTAAATTTATAAAATTAATATTTCATGATGATCACCTTATGCATTCGCTAATCAAACCAATGAATTAACTAATGTTTAATCCAATTTTTAGGTTAGATTAAAGATGATATGTCTAATAATCAAACTCTAACATGTTCATTTCTAATTCAATTATTGGTGGCCAATCAATCAATGAACTAAAAATTAATAAGGTGCAATTGAATATAAATAGAAATAATAAATTCATTCAACAAAGTAATGAGAATTTATTACAAAATTGGGGTTGCTAACCACCCAAAAAGAATATAGTCTAACATGAATACTAGATAGATCAATATAATATTCATAGTCAAACTAAAATTGTATCATAAATTGAGAAGAAGAAAGTTTATGATGCTCTATTGAATCTTCAAATCTAAAAATTGGAGGATGGTAGTCTCCAATCCTTCAAGCCCAAATCAAAATAACCCTTAAAAGCAAAAATATTTCCTTCTACTGTCAACAGGTCTGCTAGAATATGAATGTACCCACCAAAAAGTCTCTTATGTGTGCAAAAAATTCAAGGAGAAGAAGAAGATTGAAAAACCCTAGAATACACCTCTTTTGAATCTAAGAGAAAAAGATGAATTAAAGGGCTAATCTTTGAGTCCTATGCTAAGTCTAACTCTCAAGATGTGTTATTTCCTTTTACAGGAGTAAAAAACCCTAAAAGAATTGATAAAAGTCGAGTTTGGGCAGTTGTACACATGATCTGCAGTGTTCCAATCGTCGCGTGCATGTGACGAGTGTCATGAGGTTGCGATGAATTAATGATGTCTTAATGTGCTCTGGCATCACATGCACGTGATGGGCGTCGCGTCCGCGACAGAAGCTTGTTGTTTGCCTTTCATCATGAACACGTGATGGCTGTCACGAGGTTGCGATGAACGTCTATCCATAAATCAATTCTTCTTACTTCCTTAACACCTCCAATGGACTCCATTATTATCCAAAACACCTCCAAAACTCAAATTAACCATCAAAACATGCCTCTCATGCTTCTTTCCACCATCCAAAACATAAAAATACGAAAAAGAGAATTAAATATCAAATCTACCTAAAAATTACATAAAATAAGAAAACTAAGCAACCAAAACACCTAATAAAACTATCATGAATATCAATGCATCAAGCTACCCCACATTTAGACATTGCTTGTCCCCAAGCAATTCCTAACTATGGAAACTAATACATAAATAAAAAACATAACATGCATGCAATCAACTCCGTTACCCGATTTTACGTTCAATTAACCTAAGCTTCATTAATACACCCACTATGCCAAAAATAAAATTCCATAACTAATTATGCTCAAAACAACCTTAATTGCAAAATCACACTTTAAAAGCGATTTAATTGTGGTCCATTGCCACTTCTGATACAAAATAGAAAGCAATCTAATTAAGTTAATTATTTGCATAAATTAAAAGCACATGCATCAATTACCCCACACTTATCTCCTTATATCTCTCAATTCTCTCAAGTATTTAGGCAATAATTTCAAGCAAACACTCATTCAAAATATAGCAATCATTTCTATAAGTTTGCACTCTAATCCAATCTCTACTACTAAAAATATCATCAAGATATCAAGAGATCTTTTAACGGGTTGTAATAGGGCTAAAGTAAAAGGGTATGGAAAAGGGAGAAAAATATGGCATATCAATCTTAAGATACTAGCAAATAACATAGAGGCTGTCAATTGATTTCCTTCTATAGTCATTGAGGTGAGTTCAACACGATTAGTAGTATAACTCTTTAGAAAAAGTTTGCTTTCCTTACATAAACTCGATATTTGCCCCATTTTTTTTATTTTTCTTATATGAAACCCCTTTTTTTTTTCTTTGACTTCCTTTTGTTCTTTTTTCTCTTTTGGAAAGGATGCAAACAATAATTTGATTGACTAACTCCTACTAACTCTTGACTTCACTTATCACAACTCACCATATACAATTACAAATAAAGACTATAAAAGATATGTATTAGGTATTAGCCTCTAAGTATCTATTAAGACATCCTATGATTGTGGGTAAGAAAAGAGGAAAAATGAACAATGGGGTCGAATCGAGCATTCATAATGTGGGTAAATAAAGAAAGAAAGGAATAAGGCTTAAAGTGGTCAACTAGGGATTAATGTTAAGGCAGGCTGTAAAAAAAAGTCAAAGGGCTAATCCTAGTGCCTCTATCATATACATGCCTTGATAATATATAATGCAGTCTCAATCAGTATGTGAATACAAATTTTAGAGTAATCTTACCATATTTGAATATATCACACTCAAGAAAGAAGGTAAAGAGCTTAAAAATAATAATTTCTCTTAATATGGCTCAAAAGCTCACGAAGAAATTAAAAAATGGTATGCAAGTGTTAGAAATTCGACGCATAGCCTTCAACATATACAAACTCATAGCCCAATTAAATTACTAGCACTTTATATTCAAAGCAATAGGTAACCATATTAAAAAGTATTTGCTAAAAGTATGTAAATGGAATTAAAATCACTCTAAGCTCATTAACCATGTAACTCTACTTTCAGCAAAATTTAACATTCATTCATTAGCTATCAAAGGAATTAATTGGCATAAAATCTGGTAAAAGAGTTTTTAACACACAAAACACTAACAAATTTTGAAAAATTAACTATTAACATTATTAACATAAAAAACTAAAGATATTCAATCATAACTAAACAAACAGACTCACGAAATGAAGGAAACAAAACAATCATCTCAAGGGATAAGACTCCCACCCCACACTTAAAAAAAAAAGGCATTTTCCTCAATGACTAAAAGTAAAGCTTACAAAGAAAGCACGGTAAAAGAATACTGCCCTGAGATAAGGAGCTACCACTTTGAATTTGCCCACGTTAGAAATCTCAGCGTCATGAGCTCGTGATGCCCATCGCATATTAGTGATGGGTTGCTACTAGTCTAGTGTTGCGTCACGTGCTCATGATGGTCATCACATGGTCGTGATGAGTTATCGTTGGGCCATTATTACATGCACATGACGATTATCGTGCCTATGATAGTGGCCTCAATTGCTTCCAGTCTTGCGTGCTCATGATAGTTGTCACGTGCTCATAACAATCCTACAAACAACCACTACACTTTCCTATTATGATTCATACCTGTATAGCCCCTTTTTTTTTTTTTTTATCACCTTCAAAGTCCAAAACCATGATTAACTCCTCCAATACTCCTAATTAAGCAACTTTACAAGATAAATGGCAATTAGACACTAAAAAAAAAAAACTCAATCAATCAAATAAAAGCTAAAAATAAAGAGAAAATCAAACTAGAACTTGGGTTGCCTCCCAATAAACGCCATATTTATTATTGAGGCACAATATTATTGATCTTTTTAGTTTTAAGGTGGGTGTGTCGCCCTCTCAAAGCAAGCATCCACTCTTTTAACTACCAAAGCTTTACTTAACTCATTCTTTATTTTTTTGCAAACAAGTGTTATAAGCACGTGAGTCCAAACAATTAATATAATAACACTCATAAGAAGAACTAGAGGGATAAGTTAAAGAATCAAACACTTTAAGTGTGACTATCTCACCAAGAACAGTCATAGTCAATTTCCCTTTTCGAACATCATTAAGAGTGTCAGTGGTAGCCATAAATAGCCTATCAAGAAGGATTACCTGATTTTTACCCCTTAAAGGAGAATTCTTCATGTCAGATACTACAAAATTCACAGGAACAATCAACTTACCAATTTGAATGAGGAGGTCTTCCACTATACCTTTAGGATGTTTGATTGACCCATCTACTAACTGAAGGTACATGGTAGTCGGTTTCAACTCTCCCAAGCCCAATTGTTCATACACAGAGTAGGGCATCAAGTTAATGCTTGCACCAAGGTCTATCATAGCCTTCACCTTTTTCCTATCTCCCAAAGTGATATCTATAATGAAGCTCCCTGGATCCTTCATCTTCTAAGGCAAATATTGCTCAAGAATTGCACAAGCTATAACAATCTTCTCATTTTTCCCATATCTCTTCTTGCTTGAGAGTAGCTCCTTGAAAAACTCAGCATATGAAGGAATCTTCCTGATAACATCCAAAAGAGGCAAGTTAATGTCAATCTTAGAAAGCATTGCAAAAATATCATAAAATTTTTTATCCTTTTTATGCTCCCTAAGTCTATTAGGGAATGGTATAGGAGGCCTATAGGGCTCAGGTGCCTTGTACAATTTAGGCTCTGGAATGCCTCTTTATTCTCATCATGAGTCTCTTCTTTAAGTTACTCCAAATTATTGTTTTCATTCTCAATTTTGCTTGCAAAAGAGAAATTATCCAAGTCAGAAGTTGAATTAGTTTTACCATCAAAAGTCTTACCACAATTAATAATAGTGACTGATTTTGCTTATTCAATTTGGCTTGGTAGTCTCCCTTTTCTGTTCTCTTGAATAGCCTCAGCTATTGTCCAATCTTAATCTCCAATCTTTTAAATGAACCCTGAATGGAATCTATCCTTATGTCCGTCCTTTAATACTTATTTTGAGTAGCCATGATAAAATTATTCAAATTAATCAATCTATAAATAACTAGCAAAATAAATATCCACTATAGAAAAAACACCAAACTATTATAACCATTATATATATATATATTTAAATTAATTGTCTATATCATTTTTAAAGACAAAATAGTTCAAAAAAAATAAAAAATAGCAGTATCTCCACACAATTATAATCACATGCACTACTAAAATTATAGTCATTAAATACTTTACAATTAGTCTAATATGATTTATGCTATCATTATATGTATTAATTTAATAATTTTTATTAGGTATTTCAAATATATAACTTAATAAAAAATATAAACATTATTTATAACATATAATAACAATGTGTATATTATATATAAATACAATATTTATATACCCCACCCTATACTATGTCTCATACTCTACTATGACATATATATATATATATATATGGGGTATATAAATATTGTTCCTGCTCTATTTTTGCTAAATATCTTTTTGGATTTTTTCGTAACACATCTCGACTCCGATCAAAATTTAAAAAATTTGTCTTATTTAGATCAATGTAGGACAGAGAGCTACAGATTCAGGTTGAATTGTCATTCCTAAGGTATTTTGCTTAGGCTTTTTACTATTACTAGTTTTTTTATTAACATGTGTTACACATGATTATTAAATATGAAATTCGTCATTAATCACCATTTAATTTTTATATAATAATAATTTTATCCAACAAATTAATTTTAATCACTTTTAATTATATGTAATAGTCTCATTCAAATTAAATATAAATAGTTGTTAATTATATTTAATTTTTATATCATACTATATATATAAAAAAAATCAAGCCAAATTATTTGGTTCATTAATTATCTTTTCCATTATAGTTGGTAATTTATTTACTATATATAAATTATTTTGTCAATTATATTTTTTTTACCGTGCATTCATAATATTTTTTATTAAATTATTTTTTTCTTTATATATATATATATAGTTACCTAATCCTAATATAATTTTACTTTTAATTAATGAATCATTAACAGTATTCACTAATAAATTAAATTATTAAATAATAAAATTAATCCAATTAATTAATACAATCATATCAACTTTTTCATAAATTTGTCTGTCTCCATTTTTACTTTTATATATAGTATGATATGATGAAGCTATGCAACTTTTTCCGATATGAGATTTCACATCTCCAACACTTTTGCAGTATTTCTTTATGTACAAAAATCCTTTGTAGAGCATGTGCAATTGATGTTCAATTATTCTTTTGATTTTGAGTTTTTTTTTTTAATTACAGAATTCATCGTATAGTAGGTAGAAATTATGTTATCCATTTGAAACATATGTGAGGCCTATAGACCTTTGCGAAAGCAATTGTAGTATATTAGAAAAAAGAAAAAAAATATATATATGGAAGAAATTAGAGAAAGAGACTTATCATTGAAGATAAAAGCATTCCTGCAATTCCAAATGGACTAATAGGTGTTAGATGAGATTAAATCCAAAATGCATGTTTACCTTATCATGCTAATTAACAAAATTCATGCCAAGGATTAAAACATGTTAACTTAGAACACTAATCAAGTTTAATTGATTTAAAGGAAAAAAAAAAAATCTGTCTTGGTAGGTTCCATCACTTTAGAAGATTTTGAGTATCCTCACTCCCTTTTATGTTTGGTGAAATCTGCAGTCCAAAAGCTTAACAAGGTGCACCAAGTCTTCTCCTATTTCCTTAAGTATAGATGATGGAACGCTTCATTTTTCTATCTCTTATTTCCTTTTTGAGCAGAATGAAAAATCAACTAAGGAGTAGAAGAGACCTCAGTTTTCATATAAATAGTTAAATTGGTTGTTCGTCACACCCCTAAATCCATATTTAATGAAGACAAGCCCACAAAATAGATAAGATATTAAAAGGCCCTTTTATTTGTATTAACTTTTATACTTAATTAATTAAACCCATAAAATAAGAATTATCTTACATTCTCCCACTTCGACGATATTAATTGAAAATATATTACAAAATGATTTTAAATTCCTGCTCGATTCAATAAAATTATTAGAAATGAATCATAGCTTTAACCACAATATCAAAGAACATGACATTTATTTATATTACCAATTATAAACTCTTTATAAAAGGTGATTTTTATTAATTAGGCATTAATTTGATCATATCAAATTTTCATCTAAATTGCCTACTTATGTTACTTCCTAATTTATATGTAATTTCCTAATGAATTTAATTCTTTAATCGCATTAGAAATGTAACACCCTCCCATATAGCATACTAACATGCTATACAAAGGAGCGCTACTACATACATGATACGGAACCTTTAACCATTATTTTCTTTTTAGCCTTTATCGTTTGAACATATTATGATATTGTTCATCTTATTATCCATAACAACATGCAACCACCTAAATAATTATCATACATTTAGGCTTATTAAGTAATCCATAATCAATAAATTTATACCCAAGGGCTAAACATGCCCAAACAAAACATCCATAAAATCTTAATACAATAATCATTTTTAAAACAAAAGTCCAGTATCCCAAAATGCATGAATAAAGTAAGATGCATAAAATATGAGCTGACTCTAAATCTGGATGCTCTGACTGGCTCGGCTTCTTTGTGTCAATTTTTCCTAAGGCTCCGGATTTGCGTATAAGAAACACATACGCTAAGCTATCTAAGCTTAGTGGTACATATAATCATATAAAGTTTATCATACATGTCATACAATTCATATCACATTGTAACATAATCTTTCCATATTACATTTTGTATCAATCACATCATATTATCATGCCACATCAACAGTAGCGTACCTGGTAAGCGGAAGCCATTTTCTATAATAATATTCACTGACACAATTTCCTATTTTTTGTTTATCTAATTAATTTGCCCAATTATTCTATACTAGACTACCGTATATGAGTCATGAATAGGGGTGCTCTCGGAGTTGAAGCCACCCTACCTACCTAACCATGACTGTCTAAATCTATATCTGAGTCAAGTGCACTCTCGGAGTTGAAGTCAACTTGATTGAAAAATAAATAATTACTAGCATAATGGGTCAAGGGTGCTCTCGGAGTTATAGTCACCTTACTTGGAAATAAACGTATGAAAAATCCAATGGTACCGTAAGCACCATTAATGGTATGTCAACTATCCTATAGTCAGTCCTAGTATGAGTAAGGATATTTAAGTCTTCTTCATTTAATAATCGCATGAGCCATGTATGATGGTATCACATGGAAACTTAAACATTGTAACATATTTTCGTTCATATCATCATTTCCATATCATATCACATCATAATCCATGTATCATTATATACATATCTATTTATCTCATGTCATACCATAGCTCATAGTACATAGTGTCATTATCAACACATCCCAATTGAATTATCACATATCCATGTTTTCCCCATATTACATCAAAATAGATTAGGTATATGAATTCAATATCATCAAAACTAGCATCACACTCTTTCATACAAGCATGTCTGTACCTTAGCACTAGTGCCACTGGCCTGGCCTATTGCTGGGCTGTGCAAGCCTAGGGTGGCGTGAGTCTCGACCGAGAAAGGCCTGACATCAACAATATGAAACTCATTTTTCACATGCTAACTCCAACTCTCTTGATTCAAACATCACACCAATTCTAGAATACCTTTTTGATCATATAAACAGTCCACCATTGTCATTGTAAACATGCCACAATCCATTTAATTCATATTACATCAATTTAGCTTGAAAAATCATAAATAATCCATGTCATTAATCCATACCATCATGTTCAAACCACTTAGATTAATATTCATGGCCTTTAACAAAGACATAATGTCCAATATACCTAGACACTAGCAAACATGCAGCCAGAAAGCAAATAAATATGATTATATGTACAAACTTTAAACAGTGGAGCCAAAAATCTTCACTCTTCGTCTCTCTCACATTCTGAGGTTCGTTTCTTCCTTCTATTTTATTCCTTAGCATCAGATATACAAATCAAGGGTCATAAACCGTTCTAAACAGAATGTTCTGAGGGAACGATTTCGAAACATTGGAAAAACCCTAACTTTTATGACAATAATCCATTAATCCCAAGTAAAAGTGTTAGAGGGATAAGATACTTACTGAATCATCTCTAGAAATCAAGAACAGATATGAACACTACGATTCCAAGGGCTGTTTGGTATTTAGCTCATGTTCTTGATCAAAAACACTAAAAACCCTAATTAAATCCTTGATAATCCAATCCAAATTGTGTTTTCAGGTTTTAAATCAAAAGGGAACGAATGAAAGTCTTTATGGAGTGTCTAGGGTGTGCAAATGTCGGCTAGGTTTTTGAAAAGAGTGGAGAGGGTATAAAAACATATATTTATAGTGTATAGTTTAGAGGCGAGTCCCGATTGGGAAAATCAGTGTCACGAGCGAGAAACCTCTCCCGACCATGATCCTTCTGTCCCGAGCAAGAAATGGCTATATCCACCAAAACAAGCATACATGCCAAACATGATCCATTTTATATTACCATTTGGAAATATTGGAAAAACACTAACTTTTATAACAATAATCCATTAATCCCAACTAAGAGTGTTAGAGGGATAAGATACTTACTGAATAACCTCTAGAATTCAAGAATAGAGATGAACACTACGGTTCCAAGGGCTATCTGGCAGTAGCTCGTGTTCTTGATGAAAAACACCAACAACCGTAATGAAATCCTTGATAATCCAATCCAAATTGTATTTTCAGGTTCTAAATCAAAGGGGAATGAAAGGGGAATGAATGAGAGTGTTTTTGGATGTCTAGGGTGTGCAGATGTTGGCTGGATTTCTGATAAGAGTGGAGAAGGGCATTAAAACATGTATTTATAGCGTGCAGTCTAAAGGCGAATCCCGACCGGAAAAACCAATGTTGCAAGTGAGAAACCTCTCTCGACAGTGATCCTTCTGTCCCGAGCGGGAAACGGCTCTGTCCACCAAAACAAGCATATATGCCAGACATGATCCATTTTATATTACCATAATACCTCTCAAAAACGGCATTATTCCTATGCCCTAAATTGTGGGCGTTACAAGAAATTAAATATTAAATAGTCCATAAATTAATTCACAATTATATGATGCCAAAATAATTAAACAAGTTAATCATAATTTGGATGCAATTACCTAGTCATACTAGGATTAAGGTAATTGAACCCAAACAATTTGAATCAAATTCGAAAATTCCAAAAATTCTATATTTATATATCATCAATTTAGGCATCTTTAGATCAATCAAGCTAATCCAAATTATTAAAATTCAGATCAGCAAACCCATACATAAAATGCCCAAACCGAATCATTTATCAACTAGAATTAATATGGAATTAAGGACTAAACGAAAAACATTGTTAGCATACTGCAAGCATCACATTAACATCATGAATATCACATAATCATGAAACAAAGTGTCAGAAATGAAATAAACATACAAAAGCAAAACTGGGCAAATTCGTGATGGTGAAACCTATCGAATTCGCACACTTTACATTTATAGAAATTAAACTATTTTTAATTTCAAATCAGTTGCTTCCCAAAATCAAAATATGTTCCTAACATGTTCTTGACACAATTAAATTATCAAATAATCAATTGAATACAGACAACCCTATGGAAGAACCATATAAATCAAAAGGGTGATTAAAACCATAATTTTCAGCAATTAAAGAACAATAATGAAATTCAACATACAAAACCCATTTGTATCACTCCAAATTCATACAATATATCTATTAACATCTTATAAATAGATTATTAAATAAAAATAGAAACAAAACCAAATTTAAAGTCCAATTTGTTTTTCAAATTACAAAGAACCTAAAAGCTGATTTTAAACAATCACATTGTATATTCAATTAAAATTAATTGTAAAATGCATAGGGAGACTTTGATACCAATGTTGAGTTTCATTATTGTATCACATACAATGGCAGTAGAAGAATTAAAATTTATTTATAAACCCAATCCGGAATCGCCCTATGTTATTGCAATTAATTAACCATACAATGTTTAAAGATCATTACCTTTGAAATTATAGATTTGTTCTTTAGTTTCACCTTACCAGATTGTTGAAACCACAACAATCCTTTCTTGGATCTCCTCTAATGAGAATCCTTATGAAGGAGAAGATAGAAAACCTCTAAGGAGATGGGATGACTATAAACCTAAGTGCTAGCAAAGTAGAGCAATCCAGGAGAGAAGAAAGATTTGATTCTTAATCAAACCTAGTTCGGCAGCACACAAAATAGTCTCTAAAGAGACTATTTATAGTCCTTCTAATTGTATTAAGGTTAGGATTACTAGATGCCTACATTCAAATTTTCTAATTAGATTAGGACTATTAAACTAGCAAAATGTGCTATCATGAAATTTCTTTCGCACTTGCAAAACGGCTTTCACGATTGGGAACTTATGCAGTTCCAATCCAGTTGGTTTTCGCAACTGCAGGCAAGACATTCCCGCTTGTGACATTATTGGTCTTGTGAAAGTACTTTTCGCGATTGCAAAACTATTCGCACTCGTAAAAGATCCATTTGCGCTTGTGAATTTGGCTAGACTTCGTTTTTCTTTCTTGATTTTGGATGCAGTTCAAAAACCCATTTCACTTCTTCATACTTTCAATGCATATGACCCATTAGGTTCTCAGTCATATTGGCTACTCAGATCAATACTTGATCTCAAGTAGTTATGAACGGTATCTAGCAATACATCATAACCCCAATTGACCAGAAAGTTAGTAGTCTGATTACAGACCTTTCCATAGACAAGTACTCGTGCAATTTGTCATTTCACCTTACTATACCTCATTTGGTTCAGAGCATGGACTTAATGTTATCTCCCACTAAATTGATTATGTCATACCTAGTCCAAGTGATATTAGATCTTGCCTTTGAGACTCATTACTCTTATTAGATATGTTATTGAAGACTATCTTCATGATATGTCTACTTTGGTAAAAGAATTCTAAGTAATGATCTCGATAAAAGGCTATAGGTATACACTATTTTTATCAAGAGTGGTGAATCCTTTGTTGGCTACTCAACAACCTTTGAATACATTGAGATGTACCCAATCATCACCTTATAATCGACCTTTCCCAAAGCAATAAGGAATGAAGTCAAAGTATTGTTAGAGATGTGCTCAAAAGGCAATCGCCTTAAGCACTTTGTGTACACATTCATAAAGGCATTCTTTCATTATATTAGTATTCATTTGCATATGAATTGATATAGATCTTAAACTGATTAATGAAAGTCCATGATATGAAACATAGCATGAAGGAAATCATGATGGGATCATGATAATGA
>CATIWF010037740.1:0-12331 GCA_949630135.1 Balakata baccata | reverse complement strand
ACTTGCTCTTATTACGATAAACCGACCGGTAGCAAGTCTACCTCGTGAGCATGTTCTAGCTAAAATCCCTTTGTATGCATGTGTTTCATATGAATGACATATATAAAATGAATATGTCCAAATGTAATGTGTGTCATAATGCATGTGGGAAAGTCGAGGATGTTACACCTCAAGTCAAAGGACTTTGAGTCACAAAAAACTCATATATTATGACCAAGATAATAACTGTTGACATCTAACACTATCTGTGCAGTTATTATCAGGCGTCACTGTTCGGTACCCTTAACTCTTTAAGAATCCACTTATTTATTTAGATATCATTATATCATGGAGAATGAGATTCCTCCTCAAAATAAATCATGTGATAACCTAGATGTTCAATGAATGCCCAATTCATTGTCCTATACCGGTTATGAACATTTTTAAGATTATCTTTTACCAGAGATATTTAACTCATTATTATCAACACCTTGATAATAAATTCTCTGTAGATAATCAAAGGGCCGTATATTTCATAATATAATTAACTACTGCATTCATAATATAATCAACAACTTGAATATTTATTTATTATGAATGTGAAATATACATGTGTCCAATGTGGTATAATAATTAATATATAAAAAACTGTGAATGCACTAGGGCATACACACTACTAATAACATTCCCTTCGTCGTTGCTGCCCTTGCCTCTGCCACCTCCACCATTGCTCTTTCTGTTAAGAGTTCACCAATTTTGGCATGAGCTTAAGAGAGGTACCTTCTTTTCTTTATTTCCAAGTTGATTTCTCTTTTGGTTTCTTGTCTTGTAGATGTCTTTTAGTTGAAATTTATCATTCTTCTTTGTAGTATGATTAGAAATTCATCAACATCATCACATGTAGAACTACTAGTGCACTAATTAAAGTATAGCAATAACGAAGAACTTATAACTCTTAAGGTAGAGGCAATTTTTATTTTTCGAATTATTCTCAAGGCTTTATTGATTTTATTATTATCATCATCTTTAGGTGGTCAATTTGTGATTCTTGAGTATAGAAAGTGGATAGGATTGTTGAACTATTAGAATCAAATTCTAACAGTAATGTTGGAGTATAGGCAACTTAAGTAATGTTGGAATGGAAATAGGATTCACCCATCAGGGTGTGGTTGATTATGGGTTCCCTGATGTTGGGGTCTTGTCCAATTTTCTTCCCTCACACTTTTAGGCAGGTAATTTGCGAACAGCTGGGATCATAATAAGAAACCTGTTCCTCAAATTTCCTATTCAAAATAAACTCTAAAATTCAATAAAAAGAAGCAATAGTGCAACAAAGAAGAAGTGAGTTTCAAGTATGTCAAATATGAAATATTACTGTTTAAAGACACAAGTTATGAAGAGAGTTTAGCTGATATTAATAATTGGCACGTGCACTCCTTGCATGCCTGTATATATAAAATGGTGAAGTAGACATCTACCATAATGGCATTTATAGAGAATTTCTGACCTTTTCCTTTTACAGTAAGTTGAAGAATCTTAGATTTATGGTAGAAAATTAAGAACAATAAACACCTAATTATACAAAAAACAAAGTACACAAGAGATTAATTAAATTATGATAAGGACATTACTCATAGAGTAATTTGTACTTTCAAAGTAAAACAACTCCAGTTGCTGACCAAGATAAACCATATTAGATGGATTAATAAAAAAACCTTCATCAGTTTCATTCTTTACACAAAATAATCACACGTAATTTGAACCTATCTTTTGAAATTAGTAAGGCTGCTATATGAGTTTGCTCACTATAGCTGGCATGCATTAATGTAATTCAGTATTTGATGCACGGTATATATCTATATCATAATATTTTATAAAATGTTATAATGCACAACCAATATGCACTTGTGAATCATAAACAACCAATGCAACCTACAAGTCCAAAAGGTTCCTTTCTTGTCATAATAATAATCCCAGTAACATATATATATAAGAAAAGAAGAAAAATGATTACCTTTGACCACTTGTTTAGAGTATCAAAATATTCTCCTCTATAAATGAGTGCATCAGCCAAATCTTGTCTCCTAGTCTAAGGAGATGAGATTTCATTGTCACATAAACAGAACAAAAAACAAATAAGCTTGCAAAAATCAATATTCATGCTTTAACTTTCAAATGTTAGTTCATGAGCATATAAGTTGGGTTTTTCACAAGCCTCAACAAGTTCAATGAGATCATTAAGTGGCAACATCTGTAAGTCATAATGTCAGTCATGTTATAAAATTTATGCATTTTACAAAAAAACAGTAAAGAAACTTCAAATGCAACAAATTTATCCTAGTCACACTGAACAAGAGATCAAATAAAAAGCAAATGAAATAGCTCAACCAAAACTCCAATAAGGAAATCATTATAACCACAGTATGAATGCATGTCCATTTTAAGTTGCTCAACATAATCCTTTCTCCTACTTCCCTCTTGATTTGAATCTTTGAAATTCGACAGCACTCAGACAACTAAAAATAACACAAAAAGTTAATTGCCCATTGGAAAAAAGATGATATAAGAGATAGAAACATAATGAGTTTATTACTCTCTCCTACCCTCTTTTGTAGATTTTGAAGGTTAGGGGTCTGTGAGCTTCATCTTCAAGTTCCTAAGTCATCAAGTAAATAAAATAATTTTAACACGATAAGAACTGTAGATGACAAACTTAATTGAATTTGAGAAAATAGAGTAGAAAAGTAGAGTTAAATATCAATTAAAATTCTTAGTCAACTAATAGTTTATCTGCTTTAATGATCAATTAAATATCCTATGAGATCTGCCTCTAAAACAAAAATACTTTTTTTTCACTGCATGATCAATTAAATATCTCCTTGGGTGTCTGAAACTGTAATTTTATTGTCTTTGGCCATCAGTGATGACAATAGTAGCACTGATAGTTCCTGCTCTATTAACTAATTTTGCTCCAGTATGTTGAAATTTGCTTGTGAGCTAACGTCATATTCTTTTTTTTTTTTGTGTGTGCCAACTACTGCTCTGATCATCTTACATTATCTATTCTCCCTGTTCTCCCACTGTTTTAGGCAATTTTTAATCATGTTATATTGCTCAGACCTAGTTTTACTGAGATTTTATGCTAAATCTAGAATGTAATATTTAGTGAAGTTCAGGGACACAATTCTTATTTTAATTGAACAAGTTTTCTAATAGAAATTTATTGGTCATATAACCGGAAAATGAGCATTTTGTTGAGCTTTTAACATCTTTGATTTCTCCTTTCAATATTATCGTAGTCTTTCTACACCTAAGTTGGATTAGGATAACTCAGCTAAAATAGGCTTTTCTATAAAGTATATCATTCCTAATCCATCACTCTGTTTATAGGATTTTTCCTTGGGCTAGTGAATATGGTTGTTAGGCTGCTTTTCACCTTTTCTTAGTATATTCTGGCATTCTTGCTACATATGATAAATTGATTTTTGTGATGTACTGCAGTCTAGGAAGCAATGCCTATCCAAGTATTTATTGCCTTATTCTTTGGGTAAAGGTCATTCTTTGCACAATACAGAGTTTTCAAAGGCTATTTCCATTTCCCGTGACTTGAAAATTTTATTCGGTAAACCATTGTATATTCAATACAATATTTCTTTTATTGTTATTTTCCATTTGGATTGATTAGAAATTTTCTTGCTTGGTTGCCATTTCTATTAGTTAGCCTATAACCTCTTTATTATTGGAAAACTGTATTCCATGTGTTAGCTTCATATTTTATGTTATAGTTACATACAGATCTAGGAAAGATGGATTAGGGAAAATGATTCATTGACCTCACCCTAGCTATCTTGGTATTGGATTTGGTTGAGTTCATTGTAGGAAATATCTAACATATTCAGTGTTTTCATGAAACTCAATTTTAGGTGGTAAATTTCTATTGGTTGTTAGTTAAAAATTATTAGTATCTAGCATTATTTTATTGTTTTTTCTTCCCAACAAAATTGCTTTGTTGGTTATCTTATAATCCTTTGACTGTTTTTTTGTTGTTATTTTCCTAGATGCTTCGATGTGCACTCTGAAGAATTCCTTCATCTTCATTGGTGAATAACTGCATCACAACAATGGCTGAATAGCTCAATTCCAGTTTCAATAACCATTTTCTTATTCTTCTATGCGGAGATAATAACTCTGACTATTTGGCAAGAGCTAATTCTAGTGTTGATTCGGAATGGGACTCATTTTGTAGTGTTCCACTTGGAATGTGTAGTAAGCCCAGTGTAAATTCTTGTAGGCATTTGAATTCACGACCATTTTCATCCTAGGAGTTCCTTCTTGACAGCAAATTCCATAAGAACTATACAAAATTTAGCTTCATTACTGGAACTTCTGGAGTGTCATTTGATGTGGGGAAAATAGATTCTTCTGGACTGAGTATAGAAGGTAAGCAAAGTTCAGGAGAAGCATTATACTCTGATATATTACAGGACAGTTTGGATACTCTACATGCATTATATGAAAGTTTGAAGCCGGATAATCTTCGCAAATGGTGAGTACAATTTATACTATTGTTGCTACTCTACTGTAGTCTACTAAAATAAAACTATTATATAAATAGTTAGTGCTTCCTGAAATTTACTGCTCCCTTTTTATGATCATCCTGCAGTGAATCTTTTCCTTTTGGAATATGTGATGCATGACAAACTGAAAACAAAGTTTTGCATTAAAATTTTGTTTGGATGCAAAGGTTGCATCCTTTCAACATGCTGATAACTTTGTGACTCTATAAGCTTAAATGCGCAATACTAATGGTATATAAATTATAAGGTTACCTTTTTTTTTCTCTTTCCTAAAGCACACATTCTTGAGTATTTCATTTTTTTCACTGCATGATCAATTAAATGTCTCTTCTTGTAGCTCCACAACTAGGTCCCAAGCTTCTAACATCCCTAGTCCTATTAAGAGATGAGTTATGGAAAACATGCAGCATTATATATGGTTGATGTTAGAGAAGGAGAGGGTGATCCTCTACACAGAGGTCTGATATCTTATTATAGAGGTTTTTATAGAGTTTCTAGATCAATGCACATTTTACTTTGGTACAGCACAATAGCAGCAACAGCAAGACCAGCAGCATCAGGACCGCAATTAGTCTTTTTTTCTATTTTTTCCTTTAAATGTTTTGATTTTTTGACTAAACTATACTCGAATAGTATTTTATATTTATTATGGAGTTGAATTTTAGTTTTAAATTATTATATCAGATTTTATTTTTAATTTATTCGTGAATAAAATTTTAAATGTCTATTTTTTATTTAAAATATGGAATATTAAATAAAATTTAATAAAAACATTTAATTTAAAATTAATGACGGATTAGCAACAACCATATAAATAATGAAAAATAATTCAGCGATGGACATAGTGATGGATTAGGTCCCTTGCTAACTTAGTGACGGATAAATATGTCAATATATCTGTTGCTAAATTAAGTGAGAGATCTAGACGTCTATATTTGGCAAGAAAAATGTCTGTCGCTAATCTATCGCTGTTTTTTAGTGACATATTAGGTTCCTCGCTAATTTTTTGAAGCATTTCTGCGAAGGGACTTATTCCCTCACTAATGTGCATTAGCAATGGATTTATTAACATTTAGCAATAGACAAACTGTCATTTTCTTGTAGTGGGACTTAGTCCATCGCTAATTTCCATTAGCAATGGATTTTGTGACATTTAATCCATCGCTAAACTATCATTTTCTTGTAGTGTATCACATAATTGACTCACATTTAAGAGATTATGCTTCAAACTATCAACAAATATTACATCCTCAATAATTAAAATGTCATCAAGTTTTATGGAACCAATGCTAATTATCTTACCCTTAACATTGTTTCCAAAGGTAACCTTATCTCTATCCACACATTTAAGGCTAATTAGGAGTGGCCAATAGCTACAACTGTAGATGTTCCCATTATGTGAGTATAAGGACGATGGAATATGAAGATTCCAACAAGATGGGCAAGGACTGTTAAGGTTGGGTTATCAGAAATAACTTTGGCAAACAGTTTCTTCCAATAGCTTAATGGTTGATACCAAGTGAGAAATTTGACTTATGGAGAGTGGAGGTTGTCTCTGTTGAGGATGAATAGTAGGAATGGAATCAGAGAAATTTTTATCCAATAGCCACACATTTTCATTACTTGTGGGTATAAGGCATACTAACAAATTACAAATTCAAGTTTAGCTTTTAGGTACCCAAACAAACTTGGGTCCGTGGGGGTTAGTTCTAAAGGAATCCTAATGGGATTTCCTTACCAAACAATGAATATTAATGTGCCCAAACTCCAAGCAATAATGACGTTGCTTAGTCTTAAATGACTTTTTCCATTTCAGTTGGTGTTATGGCCTTATAACCTTCTTTTTTAAGGCATAAGAAGAAGTGGAACAACAAACACAATCATGTGTAGTAGGTGTTTTTCTAGGTGCATGCCTCGTATATAAAAAGGCATGGTTGGCCTTTCGAGGTTTTCTTGTTAAGCCAAGTGAGCTTTTGCTACTTTTCCTTTGAATATGAGCTTTAGTGTGTGATTTATTCTTTGCCTTAGAGGCAACTACATCAATTAAAGAGGTTTATAGTGTAGAAGCTTTAACAAATATGGTTCTAGGTGTAGATGAAGATGATCCTCCATTAAATTCTAAGTCATATCTCACCAAGGGAGGTCTTTAGGATACAATGAGGCTATCCAAGCTTTCCTTCCCTTTGTTAAATTTATAAATAGAGAGTCTTAGCTCATCAACCTCATTTTTCAAAGCAATATTTTCTTTAAGTAAAGAGCTAGTTGAGGGACTAGATAAAATTCATCTAATGACTTCTTAAGAGAAGCATTGGAAGTTTTTAGCTCTTCCACAACCTTTTGAAGGTTGGATATGTCATCCTTAAGGTTAGAGCTATTTTCTTATGAAAATCAACTTTCTTTTTATATCTCTCTAATTTTAGATCCATGACCTCAATGAGATCATCATCATTATAAGCATTTAAAGCAAAAGAGGAAGAAGTAGAAGTTAGCTCATTGGAGTTATCCTTCAAAGCCATGAAATATAAGTTGGCTACATCTCCTTAGCTCCCCTTATCATCACTTGATGGCGGATCATCCCATGTAGCTTTATGACCTTTGTCTCCTCCATCCTTGTGAGACTTTCCCTTATACTTTTTAAGCCTAGGACAATCAGGTTTGATGTGGCCTTTCTTTCCACATTCATAGCCCTTTATCTCCTCCTTGTTATTGTTGAAGTTAGTGAGGAGCTTTTGTACTTTGATGCTCTTTGGTTGTAGTTCTTGATAGTCTCATACTTGTTAACTATCATTCTCTTCACTTTTCTAGATAGCATGGCTATCTCCTTATCCTCTTCTTCACTTACCTCATCATCACTAATGAGATCCAAGTCTTGAGCCATGGAGGAGGTGGTGCTTGCCTTTAGTGCTAGAGGCTTCTTCTTCTCCCTTTCACCTTCAAGCTCTTTTTCCTTTGCAAGAGTCATCTCATGTGTTAGAAGCTTGCCAATGAGTATATCGATAGGAATGGTGCTCAAGTCCTCATTGGCATCTTTTATACCCACTATTTTTAAGCCCTAGTCCTTCATAGAAAGACTTCTCAAAATCTTGTTATTTACATCTTCAAGGCTTATATATCTTCCATATTTCTTCATGTTATTGATGATGGAGACTAGGTGGTTTGTCATGTCGGTCATGGTCTCATTGGGCTTCATCTTGAAGAGTTCATATTCGTTCATGAGAAAATAAAATCTTCCTTGAACAAACTTACTTGGTGCCTTTATAGTAGTTCTCTAAGGTCCTCCATATGTTATTTGCGGTTGGACAATATTGACCTCTCCCATACTCTTTAAGAGAGAGAGAGAGAGAGAGAGAGAGCTTATTAGAATGACCATGGCCTTCTTATTCTTGCCATTAACCCTTTTGTATGGTTCGATCCACTCATCCCTTGGAAGAATTTCATCTTCTCCTTTGGCATTTTTCTTTGTTGGTGGTGTCCATTCCGATGCTTTCACTATCCAAGTAAGCTTCCATTCTAAACTTCCAATGGGCATAGTTTGACCTATCAAAGTGAGGCTTGAGACTTTGGAATCCTTCTTGGGCCATTGTTGATCTTTGCTAGAGTTGATGAAGCTTGAATTCTAAACTTTACTCTGATACCAATTGTTGCCCAAACAATCACTAAGAAAGGGGGATGAATTGGTGGGAAAATAAAATCTTGCTAACAACAAAGTTGAGAGAAAAATAAAGGTAGATAGAGACACAAATTTTATAGAAGTTTGAGTGTTGACTAACTCTACTCCTCTCCCCAATCGCAATTGGGTATTCACTAATCTAATCACTTATATTACAATGAGAGTTTCACTAACTCACTCACAACTAGGTATTTTCTCTAAGCTAACACTCAACCCAAATATTCCTTGTGTTTTAATGACTCACACAACAACCAATTCCTTGTAATTTGGCTCACATACTACCTAATTATAAGATACATCCAAGTGTTTAAGGCTAACACTTAAACCCTTACAAAGAATTAATGAATAAAGGTTGAGAAAACAAATTGCAAGAGTTTTTGCACAATGAATGTAGTTGGATGAATTAAATGGCCTTTGGATAGGGTATTTATATTAATTATCCACCAATTAGCTGTTATAAATGAGTGTTATAACTCTCTATAATATTTTCTTACAATTACATTAAATGCTATTTGAAAAATAGGTATCCCTTTCGGGATTGTAGAGCATCCCGATGGGATTGTCCTCATGTCATTGCTGGATTGGATGATAGCTCTAACAGCTAGTCCCTAGTCAAATTTCCTAGTCGAGAAAGGTTTGTCTCGAGTGAAAGGTTCTTCTGAAGAAGTTGACTTGCAGCTTTGACTTTTGAGAATTGAGCAGATCCCGATCGAAATTGCTGTCCTGGGGTGAGATGATGGTCTGGTAAACATGGTTGTTTTTACTTATGGTGATGATGTGGCACTTCCCAACAGTCATGATTTTTCAAATATCCTAGTTGGGACTCAAGGTGTCCTAGGCAGGATGATGCTTGTCTCAGGTGTGACAATGATATGTCCTAGGTAGGATTACTCACTGTAACTCAAGGGTCCTTTGTCCTAGGCATAAAGCTCCTTTTTCTTAATGGGTTCTATGTCCTAGGTGGGATATAGATCATAACCTTTGGGTTGATTGTTCACACATCAAATGGATTCCAATTGACTTGAAACTTAAAGTGTTATAAAAACAACACTAATAGAATACATTAGCAACATTTAATTTGATTGTCAATATTTAAATAGAGATTAATCACCCTAAGGTCAACACTCACTTTTACATATATTATAATATGATTATGATATGAATGTGGCAAATGAAACTGAATACGGCAATTGGCTTAATGGAATACCCACTTTTACATATATTATATTATAATATGATTATGATATGAATGTGGCAATTGACTTAATGGAACAATGTTACAGTGCCTAACTTAACTGTCTCGAGATCGAGACACAAGCCATGCCAACTTTTTCTAAGAAGTCAAAAAAGCCTCCCCTGCTTTCAACCGGTAATAGGCTTATGAACCAGTCCAGCTTAAGGCCCGATTCTCAATTAAACCAGTTGCATCAATCAGGTCGGGCCGGTTTTGATAACACTGTTAAGAATCATATATAAAATAGAAGTAGCAAATATTTTGCTGTCATTTTGCTTGTCCCCCCATTTCTCACTTTTATATATGTTATGAGTTGATTAGAGTTGAGGTAATCATTAACTTGCGTTACATATGATTATCAAATATTAAACTCGCATTATAATATGAAGATTACTAATTTATCTATTATTAAGAGTCATATATAAAATAGAGGTAGTAAGGGTGCTACAACCTATCTTTTGAAGCTGGTGGTCTAACTGTGCTTGTGTCATAAGCTTCATGAATAGATCAGATGCATTGTCAACTGATGAAGCTTTTTGTACTGAGATATCACCTCGCCCAACTATTTCTCTAATTAAATGCTAATGTTGAAGCTAATGTTGAAGCACATGTTTGAAGTTCTTGTGAGACCTTGGTTCCTTAGACTGTGCTACAACGCCATTATTATCACAATACAAAGGAATGGGACTATGTGTAGTTGGAAGTACATCTAAATCCATTAGAAAGTTCTTCAACCACATGACTTCTTTGGCAGCATATGAGACTACTATATATTTGGCCTCTGTTGTAGAATCAGTAATAGTCGTTTGCTTAGAACTTTTTCATACACGTGCTACAACATTCAAAGTGAACACGTACCTTGATATGGACTTTAATTCATTCTTATATGATTGAAAATCAAAATATGTGTATCCAACCATACTCATATTGTCCCGTACATAAATTAAGAACAAATCTTTAATCCTTCCCAAATACTTAAAGATTGCCTAGACTACTGTCCAGTGCCTCTCACGTGGATCAATGATACCTACTAGCCAAGCTAATAGCAAAGGCTATGTCTAGTCTAGTATACAATATGGCATACATCAGACTGCCTATGGCTGAAGCATATAATATGCTAGCTATTCGTGCTCTCTTTAAGAGTTTTAGAACTCATCTCCTTACAAATATTAATTAATCCTCTTTTAGAATTTTCTATCTCAAACCTTTTTAGGATTTTTTATAATAAAGGGCTTAGGACAGTCCGAACATTTTCTTTGCTCTATCTCTATACAGCTTAATACCAAGAATATTGGCTGCTTCTCCTAAGTCTTTCATAGAGAAGGTAGACGATAACTAGACCTTTAAGTGGGTTAGAAAACCAACATCATTTCCTATGATTATAATATCATCAATATACAAGACTATGAAAGTAATCTTGCTCCCACTAACTTTCTTGTATACACAAGCCTCATTAGGATTTTGAATAAAGTCATAACTTTTTATGGCTTCATCAAAATGCTTACTTTAGCTCCTTGATGCATGCTTAAGACCATAAATAGATCTCCTAAGCTTGCACACTTTGGAACTATCTTCAGAATTAAATCCTTTATGTTATTCCATATAAATTTCTTCTTCAAGAAATCCATTGAGAAAAGCAGTTTTGACATCCATCTATCATATCTCATAATCATAGTGTGCTGCAATAGCTAAGAGTATTCAAATACTTTTAAGCATGCTGCGGGAGAGAATGTCTCTTCATAGCCAATTCCTTCCAGTTAGCGATACTCCTTCACTATAAGCCTAGCTTTATAAATATCAACATTCCCTTCAGATTCTAATTTACACTTATAAACCTATTTACAACCTATTGGAAGTATTCCTTCAGATGGGTCTACAAGTTCCCAAACTTGATTCTGGTATATGGAATCTATCTCAACTTGCATTGCTTCTTACCATTTAAGAGTATCAATGTCATACACCGCCTTCTCATAAGTGACAGGATCTTCTAGTTGATCATTACTGTCAAATATGAACAACTCTTGGTTATCTTCAATAGTAAATCTATACCATCTAGGAGGATGTGAAGCTCTTTCAGACCTCCTAGGATTTGAAGTGATGTACTTTGTCATGTTAGGCACAATTGGCTTATCAATTTCCATTGGTTTAGCCACTTGGATTTGTTTTTTAGATGACTCTTCATCTAAAATAATATATCTGCCTTTTCCTCCATTAAGAGACTCCTTCTTGAGAAAAAATGACATTTCCACTCACAACAACAATTGGTCATGTCACGTCCGCGATATAGACCCTGACCGTATACGCGTATTGCTGTCGTTTGTACTGCAGTGCAGAGGCGTACCGACCAGAGTCTAAATACGGACATATGAGCGTGAAAAATTTAATTTAATATGATAATATGATGCTTAATATAAATATTGAGATGATTTGATGAAACGTTACAATTTCGTATCATACACGTAAATCAAGGCAACAGATTGGGCCGGGAATACAAGGTTTTTGCCCAGCGGTAAGAATTTGAGTTAAGCATACCATAATGGGGAGAATAATATTTTAAGGCCATAGGTGAAGTTATATGGAGATATTTGGAGGTTAAGGGCTCCGATTTACATAAATAATGTTCCCGGTCTAAATTTATAGTCTGATATTCCAATTGAGAGTTAGAGATATGCGTTTACTATCGCAATGATGCCAAAGTGATCACAATTGAATTCTAATATTTTTAAAACTGATAATTTAGAAATCGGACTTCAGATGAATTTTTACGGGCATGATTTAGAAAAAGGACTAAACTGTAAAAATGAAATTTTTGCACTGGTGGTCGTTTTGCAAAATCGGAAAGACCATTCCGAAGAGAAAATTTTTCTGGGA